>JARFJB010002141.1:2500-30000 GCA_036346205.1 Vesta saturnalis
GTGTGCGTGCGCGTGTGTGTGTGCGTGTGCGTATGCGTGTGCGTGTTCGTGTGCGTGTGCGTGTGCGAGTGCGTGTGCGTGTGCGTGTGCGTGTGCGTGTGCGTGTGCGTGTGCGTGTGAGTGTGCGTGTGCGTGTGCGTGTGCGTGTGCGTGTGCGTGTGGGTGGGTGCGTGCGTTCGTGCGTACGTGCGTGCGTGCATGTGTGTGTGTATGTGTGTGTGTGTGTGTGTGTGTGTGTGTGTGTGTGTGTGTTGTGTGTATTTGTGTGAGTGTGCGTGTCTGTGTGTGTGTGTGTGTGTGTGTGTGTGTGTGCGTGTGTGTGTGTGTGTATGTGTGCGAGTGCGTGTGTGTGTATGTAAGTGTACGTTTTCGTGTGTGTGTGTGCGTGTGTGCGTGTGTGTGTGTGTATGTGTGTGTGTGTGTGCGTGTGTGTATGTGTGTGTACTAGAATGTGTGTGCGAGTGCGCGTGTGCATACGTGTGCACGTTTAAGCTTTCGACTATAGCTTGTTTAGATTTGGGGAACTTTCGGAAGATATCTGTTAATGGCATTATGTCACAGAGTGCAAATTTTTTATATGGTAGTACTGTAGAGGCCTCCTTAATGTTTTCTTAACGAAGTTGCGGGGGGGGGGGGGTAAAATTAACTATTCGAAATTATACAATTTTAGTATAATTGGTTAATTAGACAATAATTTGTTGAAAAAGATTTGGTAAGAGTTTTGGTATTATGTTTACTCAAGTATTGGCGTTAAGTATAGTAAGTTTATCTTTTTTTTTCAACAAGGGGGGACAAGCAATAATTGTCAGAAATCGTATAAACCTTTTCCGTATCGGAGTAGCCAAAGGTCGCCGAAGAAGTACGGAACAGTATGGGTGTACGTGTACATAAAGCTGGGATGAAGCGAGAATTTGCTCTCTTTATAGCTTTTCATCAGTTCAAGTTAGAAATATCGAACAGTCGATAAGTATAAAGCTTAATACGTAACCAAAGGAGTGTAACTCCACCTAGTTAAATATGGGTTTGAAAGAAATTTATTAGCGCTAAAAATATTTCTTTATTACTAATACGTCTATTTTTATTATTAATTATTCAGCCTTTATTCCTACATTATTACATAGTAACTTTTCCCTTAGAACCCTAACTCCGTTCTCTTCAATCATATCCTGGCCATCCTGCGTTGATAACTAATGCATGTGTGTTCGGAATCACTGTGGCTAAAGGAGCTCGGACAACTCAAGCAGCCCGCCCTAACTAGATAGATTGACCTCTTCTTTTATCTCACCCTAAAGAAATCGAAATACATAACATGACCCTAAACATCGAGGATTGTTTCGACCTTTAACTAAAGTGTTGAATAACGACGAATAAACCACAATAAGTATTTTCCACGATTCTAGGTCAATTTGATCAAATTTTAAATTCAAATATTATTTGTAAAATTTAGTATGAAGACTGGAATAAACACTTCTTTCTGCGGTACCACCCAATAACTAAGATCTTGTAACATAAAGATGATGTTAAATACAAAAAAGAAACTACAGCGTAAACCAAAAACCACTGTAGCCAAGGGCTCATACTCGGTTCTGACAATCTCCTTAACTTATATCAAGAAACTTTTTGAACCGATTATGACATCTTAATTCGTTGCTCCAGTATAACTTATATTATAAAAATGCTATTTATACTTGATATGTTGCAATAGAGTAGCTTGATAACTTTGTTGAAGGTTGTAACAAGTACTGTTTTATAAAACAGGTTTTCTCCAACGACTTGTAGAAATAGCTGGTATACTGTATGTATTATACCGTTCATTATTGGCATAACAATGGTGGCGCCTTTCCATCTACTGATTTGTGGGTACGAATTCAGGTCGTTCTATGATATCCCAAACAGCGATTAGCAAATTTTACGCCCTACGGAGCTACCGAACGATTGACCCACCTGTTTCGTTTAGGCTACTGCGGACTTTGCCCGTAACGTACTAAATGTGATAGTGAAACATAAATTAATGCTAATGCACAAAAATAGAGTGAAACTGTTTAAACAATAGGCAAAATATACACAGATACAGAAAACATTGCATGAAATATCCAATAAGAATTGCAGTAGATAGAAATTTTGCAAAAATAGAATGAAAAAAAAAGGTTTTGTAAGTTTATCTTTTTTTAACAAGGGGAGGATAAGCAATAATTAGTAAAAATATTCTAAACCTTTTCCGTACCGGACCGAGCTGGTAGGGTAGTGGTGACACGATCTGCTTAGCATTCGGGAGGTAGAGTTCGATTCCCGTTACTGTCTACCTTATGTGAGGTTTTTTCAGGGGGTTTTCCTCATACACTTGTAGCGGCATGGTCACTGCGTATATACACACCATATACGGCTGCTTAGGTGAATGCTGGCGTAGTATTTTCCCCCTCAGAACCCTAACTCCATTCCTTCCGATCCTATCCTTACCACACCCATCCTTAATCCTACCACGCATATATACGTAATGTATGCATGTATGCTGAGAATCCATGATTGTTGCTGAAAGAGATTGGAAAGCTCGAGCAGCCCACACTCCCCCTTGGGGAGGGAACGAAATACGTGGCCTTTTCTTTCCTTTCCGTACCGGAGTAAGCAAACAGTAGCCAAATAAGTATGGAAATGGGTGGTTTTACGTGTACACACAGGGTGTAAAGTTAGTACGTAATCCGTATGTTGCCATAACACACTTTCTTTTGAAGAAAGTGGCGTTTAATTTATTTTGCCTCGGAACTAGCTCAATCGTATCTTGTAATTGCAAGATAAGGGGTGGTTCGCTCTGATTATATCGGTTTGATCGCTTTGTAAAATTCCCACACTGGAACAGAGACTTGCAACGGTTTAAACGTATATTTACCTATTGTTTACAATACTAAATTATTTCATCTTAAAAACTACGTATGTACATAACCTTAAATTGGAAACAAATAAAAGGAAAGCGTTACTTCTAACTTTCGGTTTTCGTCCTGGCACGGTAATGGTCGAGGACCTGTGATTAGATTGTCCGTTGGATTTTCTGTGAAAATACCTTTAGTAGTGGTTATGTTCTTAAATGACCCACTCATTGTCCTGATTTAATTGTAATTAAATTTGAATGACCAGAAATAATAAATTATTAGGGTTGAAGCCGGCCCTGTTCTTCTACAGAAGCAGGAAGCGGTATAATACAGTTAAGGGATCCCGGATAAACATGTGTAGCAAGATTTGATAACGTCAGGGGTTCACTCTTTTATACCTGCGAAGGTCTTTTATAAAATAATTCATATTTTAAAGAGGCATGCTCGCATATACGTGAGAATACGTGTTTTAGTTTTGCTTTATATAGAATAAAAGCTTTTATACCTGAATTTTATAATGACATTTATTTATGTCGATTCTAAATAAATTTGTTTTGGGATCACGTATTCTCAGTTAATTGTTTACGCGAGGTTATTAATGAAGAGCTTCAATTATTTCTATTAAGTTGGGAAAATTACTCTCAATACAGAGTTTATACGTTAACTAAACTAAATTAGCCCAGGCAAATTAGACAAAAAAAAGACCGTGCTTTCCGACAAATCGTCCAAAGATGGAAACTTGTTTAATATCTTTAGGGTGTCCCAAAAAAGAGTCCTGTAAGTTTGCGACAAATTCTGACTGTTGCTTAAGTTTTTTAGCTCGTCAAAATAAGTTTATCCGTTTAGTCGTAATCGATTTTCAAAGTTGGGCCATTTTTACCAACTTGGCTAAAAACTTGATTCTTTTTTCAGTTTTTTACTTATAACTCCTAAACGACATCCTACAAAAAAATTTATTTAGGAATGTTTTAAAAACCAATCAATTTTGCGTCAAATGGTTTTTAGTTCGTCAAAGTTAGTCTATCCGTTTAGCCGTAATCGATTTTCGAAGTTGGAGCATGTTTTACCAACTTCGCTAAAAAGTTGATTCTTCCCAATACACAAGTATTGACGGCTCTAATCAATCATATGAATCATTTGATGAAGGAGGAAAATCGGGTTGGTCTGGTTCCCCTATTGGCCTTGACATCTCAAGACCTGCTGTCGGTCCCGTTTTTCTCGCCCCCTCTCTATTGCAGACGTGAGGCGCCTCCCTTCTTCAGTATACAGTCGGATTCAATTGCGTGAGGGCGTTCAAAATATAAATAAAAAGTATTAGTTCGTGCGTGAGTATACGACGACGTTGGCTCTGTGTTGTGCATGACGTTTGTAAGTTTTATACTGTCTCCTAGAAATGGCAAGCATGAAGTGTTTTATTTATGGTCATGCTGTCAAAGAGGACGATAAAACAGGCACAATTAAGGAAAGGGCTCTGAAAACCTTTATTGATGCTAGCAAGAGGAGGAAGGATGGCCATGACTGGCGCAGCAAACTTCAGTAATAGTACACGAAAAGTGTAGGAAAGGTACATACATTATTACATTATTTCAGGTGTACAGTCTAGTCGGCCAAGAAAATGGTCTACTACCCTATGGTTGATAATTGTTTGCGCGTCATAAAACAATAAAGTCTATTTTCCCTGTCACAAATAAATTAATTTTATTTAATCTACGCCATTGTCATTATGACATATTTATCATCTTCATTTGGGTGTCATTTTGGCCTTCATAATAGCACCCAGTGCCATTATGAACTCATAATAACACGCAAATTTTAAAATAAAAAACAGGCAAAAAGAAAGTTAGTTACAACTTTTACTTCATTATAAAATCTTTACCAACATTTATTATAAACATTAATTATAAAATCTGTACAATTTGTTAAATTCAGTCCATCAGTGCGTGAAACTCATGTAAAGCACAAAATTGAACGCAAATAATGACGTTGTCAACGTAAAAATTGTAACAATCGACAAGCGCGGTTATTATAACATCGATTAATAATTTTGAATTTTTATTTACAAAAACGTTTCTAATATTGTAAACAAATCGAATCTATGCAAAGAAAATCTATTTGGACTGGCGTAGATTAAATTTTGAATGATACACGTTCGATATGAACTTCGTAATGAAACTTGTTGTGTAAATAAACCACTCGGCTAACGCCTCGTGGTTTAACTTTACACGCGTTTCATTATGACGTTCATATCGAACTAGTATCATTAATAACTATAATATTACTTACGTTTGCAGATAAAAATGACATTTTATTTGACAGCTGATAGTGTCATTTTGTTACTTTCTTTAATTTATTTAAATATTAGAACTGCTTTCGAATCAAAATAGACGCCAATAGTAAAAAGTTTCTATTCTGTATTACATTGTTGAAAATAATGATATAATGCGTTGATAACAAAGATCAAAATAAAGTAACGTCACAAGTAACTTATGACTGATCTGATAATAGACAATTACTACAACCTACGACGTCACAAATTCTGCGTCTCTTTCAATACTCACATAATAGAATTCAAATAAGCAATCTTAGCGATATATTTATAGGAAACTTGTCAAAACCGACAGACCACTTTCTTGGCCAACTGTACATTATTATTATATTTAACACAGAAATTAATTACATCACAGCATGTTCCATCATTGTATTGTTGAATTTTGACGGTTTTATTTTTCAGGTGCCTACACAAAGGAATCTAGCATCTTGAAGACTGAGATAGAGGCGCAAAAGGTTCGTGTCACAAGGAAGAAGCAAGTGAACCAGTTCGACTTCAAGAGGTTATGTATTTATTGTGAAAATGATGCATCTGAATTGTTCAAGGCCCAACAAGTGAAACAGCCTCGAAATTTACGAGATTCCGTGCATGAGGCTATGAGTTTGGAAACTATTGACATCACAAGAAATGCTGCCAGAGCTAGAGGTGATGAATGGGGTGAGAGTGTTCTGCGTAAGCTCACCTCTGAAATCGATTTAGTAGCAGCTGAAGGTCGGTATCATGGCATGTGCAAACGTAATTTCTTCTTGGGACGTTATCAGGTTACTGCAGGCCTTTCTCAGACTGTTGTAGGCCCTTCCGAGAATGTTGAAATGTCTGAGTGTGTTGACTTCATTGTCAAGTATTTGGAAGAGAATGAAGATGCTTGTCAATTTTCGTTGGACGCAATTCTCCGAGCACACCAAGGCACTATTCCCAGGAAGGACCATATTCTGGACAAGTTATCTGAAAGGTTAGGAGACGAAGTAATTGTGGTGCGTGGGAGCAATCAAATCAGGCAGCCAACTATATGCTACCGAAACACAGGACACAAAATTCTGACCAACAGTTGGTATCAATCCAGAAGTAATGATGCTGATGAAGGACGTACGAGAGTTGTGAAAGCAGCAGCCGAAATAATACGTGAGGACATCAGGCCAGTGGTTTATAACCTGGATAAATATCCCTCTCCTGACACGTTTTTACAAAATGCAAGCGATGATATCCCAGATTCCCTCGAGTTACTTTTGGAAACCATAACAACTACTCGAAGGAAGAGAGACGATGAGGAGAAGAAGAAAATGCAGAATAAAGTTCAAGCCATTGCTCATTCTTTGATCACAGCAACCCGACCACGGTCATTCACGTCTCCCATCTTGCTCGGAGTCGGAACTCTGCTCTACAGAAAGCACGGGTCCAGGCATTTGGTAGACGTGCTTTCAGCCTTGGGATTCAGCTCTTCATATGGTGAAGTCAGAAAATTTGAGGTACCCACTCTGCAGTAGTCTCTGGATATTATAGTAAATAACTCTTTCACTCAGTTCGTATTTGATAATGCTGACATCAACATGGACACAATTGATGGTCGTGATACATTTCATGCCATAGGGGGCATTCAATGTTTTACGCCAAAGAAATCACTGATCCCAAGGGCTCCTATTGAAAAGGTCAAGACCATACCAAAAGCTACCTCCTTGAGAGAATACGGGAGCATTCCGCTGCAACACTTTGACCAACCAAGTGACGGTGGTTTAGCCACCCTGGCGGTGAAGACCATAACTGATTATGTTGAGAGAGAAGTATTGCCAAGGTCGGCAGATTTTATGTGGATGTTTGGGAAGTGGAATGATGATATTGGTCTTCCGGGGTGGAATGGCTTTATGGAGACCATAACATCAAATGAGCCTTACAACACCTCATATATACTGTGCCTCCCGTTCATTAGAGCCCCTCCCTCAGATTTCGATACAATCTACATAGCCCTCACAACAGCTGCTAAGAAATGCAGAGAGCATCGCCAACGCAGCTGTTTTGTCACTTTGGACCATCCACTTTGGTTAAAAGCAAGGAAAATTCTTGCTTCTGTCGGTCAAGATAGCGAGTTGAGGTGTGTTACCGTGAGGCTTGGGGGTTTTCATCTGCTCATGTCCTACATGGGCACAATTGGCTTTATTATGGACGGCAGTGGCCACCAAAATTATGGAGTTTTTGCTTCACGATGGCATCCACAAAAACGATGATGTCAGGCCACTATTATTCCCGAGCTGTACGAGCTCATATATTGGCCTAGCTCGCTCTGGCCAAAATAATTCTACAGACGATGTCTACATCTCAAGAAACAAAGCTGACAGACGAAGAGTCTGATGCACTATCTTATCTCATAAAAAGATTTTACATCAGAAAGATTCAACATTAATAATCCACATGTTGACAGTCTTATGGAAAAGTTCAAACTACAACTGAAAATCTTGGAGAAACGAGGAAACACAGCACACCTGTGGGTGCAGTATTTCAGGATCGTATCAATCCTCAAGCAATTTATCGAGGCTGAAAGAACTGGGAATTGGACGCTACACCTGCAGAGCGTCAGAAACATGATTGCATATTTCCACGCCAGCGGACACTTCAACTACGCAAAAGCAAGTCAATTCTATCTGCAGGATATGGAGGAGCTCAACAAAAAACTGACCCATGCTGAATATGAACAGTTCGTTGTAAAAGGTTACTTCACAATTAGGCGTAGCAAAAAGCATTGGTCTGGAGTATAGTCAGATAGGACCATCGAGCAAGTGCTCATGAGAGCAATATCTTCTTGTGGAGGGCTATCCCGTGGTCGGGGAATCAGCGATGTTATTCTAGCCCGGTGGCTCGATAGCATGCCCACTGCAGTGGATGTTTGTCATCCAATTGAGGAGTACTGTGAGGTTTCCTTCACAACATCCGATCAGCATGTTGACACGACAAACTCCAGACTACGGAGGGACGACAGTGATTTAAAGAAATTCAGTGAGTAGTTTCAGTGCCATGACCCATTCCCTGAAATGAGTTCCCTCATGTTTATTAGCATAGGAGTTATAGCAGGTGCCAGCATCAACTGCCACAAAGCTTTTGAAAAGGACACAACCGGTATGAAAACCATTGAAGGAAAAAACTTCAAAGAAGTTCAACTTAACAGAAAAAACCGAGTGAGGCCTCTACGAAGGCTACAGCAAAGATCAACGTAGAATCAGCCCTCATTAGTCCGGATACTATTTTCCGCCGCATTCCATTTCACATAAAATCACAGCTTCAGCTTGAATCGAACTTTGGATTCGAATTGACCCCATACCCACTCTCACTATTTGATGATGACGGCATGATGCGGAAGAGTAGGAAATCTGAACTGTATAAGCTGTTCACACCAATCAAAGTGGATCTCACTATAAATACAGACTACATAGTGGATGGTGGTTTCCTCCTGCACAGAGTTGTGTGGAACAGCGGGGAACAGTTTTCCAATATCATTCACAAGTACGTAAATTACGTGAAATCCAACTACAAGTCTGACAGTATAACCATAGTTTTCGATGGATACCTAGAGGATGTGGCCGACAAGAGTATTAGGTCAGCTGAAAGAGCGCGAAGAGCCCGTGCTATGTCATCTTCGTCGGTAATATTCCAGGAACATACCAAGGCCACAATGCCGAAAGATCGCTTCTCGTTGAATGATCACAACAAGAAACGTCTCATATCGATGCTGACAAACAAATTGATGGGCGAGGGCATTCACGTGAAACAAGCCTTGGAAGATGCAGATTCTCTGATTGTGAGCACAGTGAGAGGTCAGTGGAGGGAGGCAATGTTTTCATAGTGGGCGACGACACCGATCTGTTGGTCCTGCTAACTTTTCATGTTGCTGTCCTTGAAAAGCCCATCTCCAACATGTTCCTCATCAAACCTGGGAAGAAAAACCAGGAAACTGTCGTTTACAGTCCGACCAAATGCGGGCTGCTTGAAGACATAAGAAAGCATGCCGTGTTTCTCCATGCCTTCTCAGGCTGCGACACCACATCCTCATTTTTCGGCCAGGGGAAAATCAAATTTATGGCAGACCAAAACCTCCTCCATCAGGTCTCTGTTTTTCTTGACCCGATTGCAACACATGATCAAGTTGCAGAGGCAGGAGTTCATTTCATAAAAACATTGTACATGGTTGGTAGCAGCAAGTCCCTCAATTAGGTGAGGTTTGACCACTTCCAGAGGTCGCTTTCAAAAAAAATTTCGACCTAGCGTCCTTGCTTCCTACAGAAGCGGCTGCTCGCCAGCATTCCTTCAGAGCTTATTTACAGGTGCAAGTATGGAAGAGTAATGTACTAGATCCAGAGAGATGGGGATGGAAAATAACCACCAACGGGTTAACTCCCATCACAACGACTGATCCACCGGCCCCACAAGAACTTCTCAACTCCGTATCGTGCACCTGTAAAAAAGTGCGCAAAGCAGCTTGCTCCTGTAGAAAGGCAGGGATAAAATGCACCACCATCTGCATAACCTGCAAAGGGCACGCATGCTGCAATTCCATCTCAGAAGATGAAGATGTTATACTGGATGCCACCTTGAGAGACGAGGAGATTGACATCGAAGGAGAGCAAGAAAACAATCCTCATTCTCAAGATACCGAGAATAAGGAAGCAGATGACGTGATCGGCGAAGAGCGACCGCCTTCGCCTAAACGGCGAAAGAAATCGTCAACATGAGTACCTTGTACATCTTTCATATTATGATCTTTCCTGTATGCTACTTATATCTTTATCATTTATATGTATACATTTTTATTACATTCAATAATAAATATTCATTATAATGCCTTCTTATATTTTGAAACCACACCAAGAGGGGGGGTGTCGACGAATATTAGAATTTCTGAAACCCCAGTACAACTAATATTGCCCCAAAATCCATTGCACGCAGGTAATAGAGTGTAAACCATGGAATTGCTCCACCTGCCCACCCGTGACCCGTATGCCCCCTGCTTGGATCGATGATTGTCATTCAATAAAACAATTTCATATGATTGATTACAGCCGTCAAAACTTGTGTATTGGAAAGAATCAACTTTTTAGCCAAGTTAGTAAAACATGGCCCAAATTTAAAAATCGATTGCGGATAAACGACTGAACCGATTTTAAAGAACTAACAATCATTCGACGCAGAATTTAATGTTCTTTAAATAAACTACGGGTAATTTTTCTTTAGGATGTGTTGCTTAGGCGAAAAACTAAAAAAAGAATTAACTTTTTAGCCAAATTAGTAAAAATGGCCGAACTTTAAAAATCGATTGAGGCTATACAGCTTGACTGATTTTGACGATCTAAAGATATTCGACGCAGAGTTTAACGATTTTTAAAACACCTGTAAATACAAATTTTTATAGGATGTGTCATTTAGGAGTTATAAAAAAAACTGAAAAAAATGCAAAAATTTCGCGGTTTTTTGGCTCCTAAAACTTAAGCAACAGTCAGAATCCGTCACAAACTCACAGGACTGTTAATTGGGATGCCCTAAAGGCATTAAAAAAGTTTCCAGCTTTGGACGATTTTTCGGGAAGCATATGTCTAATTTGCCTGGACTAAATATTTACTTTTTAAGAAACAAAACGCTTTTACTATATCAAGTCGATTTCGCTTATAATTTAACACGTACAAATATTTTATACGAGATTTTACAACTACGATAACACGTATTACTTCCGCGTTCACACGACTTGCGGAGTTTCTTTTAATCACCAAGTGGTCAAGTGGGAACTACTGACGGGTGTTTTGTTGCGGTCAATCTGCTTCTTCCTGCACGTTAACTGTCTGGTCTAGGATGGCGTATTTGTGTGAGTTTTATAAGTGAAATATCATTTACAAAAAACTGGGATGAACCCGTTGCGCTGTGAAAAGGTATATTTCGGGGGTTGACAGAATTTAGGCAATCACCTTTTTAGTCAACCGAGTAAATAGAAGATGACGCGAGTCTTACATCCCTTGGCAACATCGTTCAATCGGCGTATATGAGTATATATATATATATATATATATATATATATATATATATATATATATATATATATATATATATATATATATATATATATATATATGCTTACGTGCGTTTAACTTCTAATTTCAGCAGCTCTATGCCCGTTGTACGCAGATGATGTTCAGGCGGCGGTGTCGCGTTTAATAATTATGACGGTGGTGCAGGATAACTACACAAACTACACAAACGGTTCTACACGTCTAATGGTCGACATCTTAAGGGATCTGCGTACCAGAATATGTCGGCGGAGCGGATCGACGCGCAGGTAGCGTTGGAGAAATGGATCGACGCACAGTTAGCGTCGACGGAACAGATATGAGTACAAGCAGATGTCAACGAAGGGGATCTACGAACAAGTGTTCGGTGCAACAGCCTGACACGCAAGCAGCAGTGCAATGGAACAATTCGGCACACGAGTGTAGCAAGTGGTCGCGGCAAGTAGAGTAGTCGTCGGCGCGAGCAAGTAGGTAGCTTACACTTCTGGTCGCGACAACGGCCTGACGCGCAAGCAGGCAGTAGAAAACGGGTCTAGCGGTTTTATAGAGAATCCGCAGAAGGTTAGGACGGCTTCTGTATAACGTCTCGCGGTTTTATAGAGAATCCGCGGAAGGCGAGGACGGCTTCTGTATAGGGGTGTTCAGATCAGGATGTTTTTTTTAAATTAACGTCGGAGGGGATATAAAATTTATTATTTGATAAAAATATGCGATTATTCATAATTACTGAAATCAGGACAATTAGCACGTATTTAATGAAAGGAAAAACTTGGTAAAGGCGGCTGGCTCGTTACATTGCTACGTGACTGTTTTAGATAGATAAAATCTTTAAATATGAAAGTTGTGTATTAGCTTCTTCTCCGTAACCTAAAAATATTTATAATTCTACAGGGTGTTTCATTTTCGTGTACCAGTATCCAACTGAAATATTTTAGATGGAACAACCTGTATATTTTGAATATTCTGATTCTGTCATCAATTGCCTATATGCAATTGTTTTTTTTATTAGGATCAGCAGTTACAGAGTTATTCAACTTTTTGGGAAATGTATGACGTATGCAAACACAACCGAATAAAATCAAACATATTTTTTCAAATGTTTGTTAAGATCATCTACTGTCATCCGAAAAATTAAAGGATAAATTTCGTTGTACAGGGTATTTGCTACGGTGGTACAATAACATAATATTTTGATTGGTCATAACTTAATTCCTTTAAGTGGAACACCCTGTATAATGTAAGTGATTCAGAAATAAAGTCTCTTTTGATTTTATATTGGGTTTCCTATACCTAAACTTGACACTTTTTAAATTATTGCAGTGATATGATAGCAGGACTATGTTGTGCGAATGGTAACTTTAGAAGGCTATGTTAAATATTCCGAGAGCGTTATTTCTGCATATTGCAAGATTATCGTAAAAAAAAAAGTTTATCGAATCATCAACACAAAGCAACGACTATTTTTATTACAAAATTGTAACACCTTCATAGTGAAATTAATAGAAGAAATACCAGAGAAATTTACAAAACCGCTGCCAAATTATCTGCCATGATGCTTTCTCATATATGTAAATAAATAACTTCAAAGCCCACAATACCTGAATTTGATCGGTTTCTAACATTATAATTCCCTATTTTTCATCCGCCGTTTTGAATTTCTTTATTTTGACAAATGATTTATTCTTAGCAAGAATTTAAAATGTTATTTAGATAATGTTTTACAAATTAATAAAGTTGCAAAATTGATCATTAGCCCACAATACATGAATTTTAGTCATATAGGATTTTAAATAAGATAATCCCCCATTTTTAATTCGCCATTTTGAATTTTTTAATTTTCACAAATGATTTACACTTGGCGATCTTAAAAACCCCAAATACCCGACTTTCATAAAAATCCATTGATAAATTAAATAAACACGATAATCCCCCCATTTTTGATCCGCTATTTTTAATTTTTTAATTTTGACAAATGATTTACTCTTAGGGATCTTGAAAACCCCCAATACTCGCCTTTCAAAAAAATCGATTAATAAATTAAAAAATGCACAAGTTTGCACCTTAAAAACGGTGCGCCACTGGTAATTATATATCTTTTTATTTTGAAATTACATAAAAAAAAGTGTTAGTTTGTTATTTCAATTGTGTAACTTTTTAAAATTTGAAGCAATGGATTTTTTTAGTTTTCTGATCCCCTAAAAATGCCCCGCTACTGGTTGGATTTTGCTCATTAACGAACTTGACCTAGATTTTATGGAAAAGAATTTTTGCACCAAATTTCATATCTATAGCTTTAATGGTTCAAAAGATATCACACACACACACGCGCGCGCGCACGTACACACACAAACTCCATTTTCTCCTAAAAATGGCTCTTTTATCGATAACTTTAATGATTCAAACATATCGCACACGTTCACACACAATCAGTCACGAAATTGTTTTTTTCTAAAATATGTTTTTCGTTTTGTTTAGGCCACAAAACCTCGAGATATGTAAAAAAAATGTGTTTGAAAATTAAAACCGATTACATAGCTTTCTCTTTATACGTACGTATATGAGAAAGCAGTAAGTGTTCAAACACACCGCCATTTTGTTGCAGGCACAGTTGAATTCATTCCGTAAATTAACGTTGAACGTCATATGTCACTTGGCGAAAAGCATCACGAATTCTCTCTTTCATATCCTCGGTAGTAGTTGGAGGAGTTTGGTATACAATGTCCTTTATAAAGCCCTAAAGGAAAAATCTGGTACAGATACCACCTCGTCCAATCCAACGACCAGGGAATCTATTATTTAAAAAAATTCGAACATTCAGCATCGGGCGTGGAGGTACACCATCATGTTGGTACCACAACCTAGTGCCAACATGTTCAGGGACATGTTGCAGTAAATCGTTCAATTCATGTTCAAGAAAGTAGAGATACATTTGACCATTGAACTGGTTTTCAAAAAATGTGGACCATCAACTTGTGTTCCGACAATTCTACCCCACACGTTTATCGACCACTGATGTTCATGATCAACTGCTCCCAGGAATTCGGGCTGATAGGTAGCTTAATGATGGTAACTTCGCTAAGTATGGTGGCCTCGGTTACTAAAAGTCACCTCATCGCTAAAAACGACACAGTTCAGAAAATCTGGTTCGGCATTCAATTTATTATTAGTCCACTCACAAAATTTCCTCCGGATGTTTAAATCTTGTGGAAAGACTTTCTTGTGTTTTTGGATATGGTAGGATGGAATTTATTACTTTTTAAAATATGGTGCACAGATGTATGACTTGCATCAACAATTCGTTGAGAAATTTTTCGAGTGGATTGGTGAGGACTTTCAACTACTGCAGCAACAGCCATTAATATGATTTCCTCATTGGTTACATGTATTGAACGCATATGTTTTGTATAATTAACGCCGCCTCTTGTTTCAAACCTACTTTTGAGGCTTTCGAAGCTAATTCCAGGTGGGTATCTTCTGTCAGGATACGTCTGGGCATAACTTCGGGATGAAAGAAGACAGTTTCGATCACATTCTCCTAACATACAGATCATATCAACACACTCTTTCCTAGAAAAATTCATTCTGATGCACAAAATAGTGAACTTATGCAGCACAACATACCAATGCTAATTTACTGAGAATTAATATGACAGAAACTGTTTCTGTTTTTTAAAGATGCTTCCACAGCTCTCCAAAGAATTACAATTCGTTTAATACGGTCCTTTTATTCTTAAAATTGCAATAATTTAAAAAGTGTCCGCTTTAGGTATAGGAAACCCAATATAAAATAGAAAGGGAATTTAATTCTCTATCTGAATCATTTACAAAATACAGGGCGATCCATTAAAAAAATTGAGTTATGGCCAATCTAAGTGTTATGTTATTGTACCACGGTAGCAAACAGCTTGTACAACGCAATTTAACTCTAATTTTTCGGGTGACAGTAGATGATCTTGATAAACGTTTGACAAAATGTTTTTGATTAATTTGTCACAAAGTGGCCGTTGTAGATTTTATTGGTTGCGTTTGCATACGTCTTATTTTTCCTCAAAAGTTGAATAACTCTGTAACGGCTGATTATAATTAAAAAAAAAAGAGAACATTACCAGATAGGCAATTGACGACAGAGCAAGAATATTTAAAAATATAGCGCGTGATCCGTTTAAAACTGGTATCCGAAAATGCAACGCCCTGTAGAATTGTAAATATTTTTAGGTTACGGAGAAGAAGATAATACACAACTTTCATATTTAAAGATTTTCTCTATCTAAAATAGTTACGGAGCAACATAAGAACTACGAACTAATTTTACACCCGGTATAGTTATGAAGCAAGCGTAACGCGCTCTTCGATAGCTTTTCAATTAATTCAAGTTAGTTCAAAGTTTTTTAAGAATTCACAAGGTGGAACAAGAACCTTTTAAATTATCATACCTTATAAGGGGAATTGGCAAATGCATTAATAATGTGTACTTTGACATTTCTATGCCTAAACTAAAGTTATTTAAGACTGATTATTAGTGCTTTTGCCTTATTCAGAATAAGTGGGTGTCTCAAAGTCATAATCGTTCCGCTTGCCGTCTCAAAATTTGCTTTCAAATAACCAATTGGGTTATTATAATAAGTACTTTAAAATACTGATACTTCTGCGTTCTCCCGTTGCAATTAATGTGGTAATTATGAAAGAAATACTGAGAAATATGATTGAAAACATTTTATTACTGATTTGTATAATACGTTTTGCCGAAATATTAAAGTCTAATATTTCATAAGGCGCATGAAGGAGAATGGAGTCATAGAATCCATTTTGACATCACGGTACATGGTTTCCATACTACTCATTGGATAGAAGTGGTCCATACTGAATTTATTCATTTCATTTAAGATCTTTTCTAGTAAGGTGACATAACGAGTGCCGATCTCCTTTACGACGATTGGGTATTCTTCAATCATTACTAGTTTTTCCATTTGGATGGTAAACATTTTAAGGCATTCTACAACATTTACTCTCATTTTGTCCATACTGGTGTACATACCGAAGCTGACAACACGTTCTAATTCGTATTTGATTTGTCTAATATTCATGTAGACTTCGCTCATAACTTTCTTCTCACCATAAAATTCCACTGTCATCTGAAATTTATTGTTAAAAATTGATTTGAGGGTGTTGTAATTTGTCTTACCTTTTCATGCATCTTTTCCAAAACGTAATCAATAATAGTTAAGAATTCACGAATGCAGAAAGTGGGGATTGGTTTTATGTCTGCAGTTTTGAATGTGTTGCGTTCTAAGATCTTTTTAGTGAGCATGTTCATGCGCATCATGATTTCTTGGTGGGTGTTAGGTCCAGAGTAGAAAGTTTTGGGCATACCGTACATGGTGGTGTATTCGCGATCAAAGACGGTGTATTTGGTGTCGAATTTTTTAAGGAAGTCCATGTATGCTACGCAGATTTTATTTAAGACTTCGTAATCAAAACGTTTCATTTCGAATTTTTCGACCATGACCATTTTTTGTAGATCAGATGCAACCATTTTCATGCAACGAACTAAGTACATGCGGATTTCGTGAATGTTGTAGAACATACGCATTGTCATCATTTTTTCCAGTTCCATTTTCATTTGCTTAATGTTCATGAGGAATTCTTTAAGCATCATGTCGGTGTAGGTGACTGATTCAATTTTGGTCCACATGATGTCAAGGCAGGTGAGGAATTCGCGGATATGGTAGATGGTGATTTCGCTCATTTCTGTAACATCCATGGTTTTGTATTCGAAATTGTCGACGATACGCTTAACGAGCATTTGGATGTGCATCACTAATTCCCTTGGGGTCTGGGTTTCGAATTCGTAGGACTTACGCATGTAGTATTTGTCCATTCCGTACTTGGAAGAGTAGAGATCCATTCCGTACTTGTTGGAATACATCATACCGAAGGTGTGCATTTTGGGGGTGTACATTTCTTCGTATTTGCCCATGAAGTACTTGTTCATTGGGAAAATAGTGTACTTATCCATGTCATAAGTCATTAGGCGGTCACGGAACAAATTTTCGTAAAGGCCATATCCATATTTGCTATAGAAGGTGTTGGTGAAGTATTTTGGCATGAAGAAATCAATTTTGTGGCCGAGTGTGATTTCGTAACGGACGTGCTTGACAGCATACATGTAGTAGAACATAATTTTTTCAATGAAGTATTTCACATCAACGGCTGAAATTGAACATTATCATGCCATCTAAATCTGCACAAAACTGTATACTTACGAATGTGTTTGGTTTCGCACCATTGGATCAGTTGTTCGAAGACTCCTACGATGTCGTATAAGTCGCTAACGATCTTGGTCCTGAATAATTTCATGTCAGTCATTTCTTCGGTCATGGTGATTTCCATAAGGGGGAAGACAATTTCACGAAGTTTGTTGGTGAGGTGATGCATAAGGAGATCGAACTCTTTTTCGCCCTTAATCGTCTGCAAGAACAACAATGAAAACGTACTTAGAAATTTATAGCATTATCACTTACTTGTTTTTCCAAGTGGTAAAGAATTTCACGTACATACTTCAAATATCCACGAAGGGCAACTTTCATTTGCATGGGGTGGTTCAACTCCTTCAAGATTTCGGTACATTCACGGGTGTATTCATGGATTTTCATGACCATGCGTTTAGGAGTGAATTCAACATCATCAGTCATCAACAGATATTTGAAATGGCTACGGATGTTGCGAAGAGTAGTCATGAAGTCAACAAGGAGGTATTTAAGAGTAAAATGAAATTCAGGGCAGATGGTGTAAGTAAGACGAACCAATTTATCGAGGTTTTCGAACACGGATTCAATGCAAACAATTAAGTGTTTTTTGACTTCATGGAGATCAGACATTTCGGTGAACACTACTAATTTCTTAAGGGTGGAGTGGATTTCCTTAAGCATGAAGGTGACTTGCTTGAAAACTTCTTGACCTTCTTCATGGCGGATGAAGATCTAAAATAAGCTGGTTTAGTTACGAAAATAAAATGAGCTTATTTTGATTTACCTCTTCGCTAAGTTTGTTGATAGTTTCTTCAACGACTAATGCGAGTTCACGACATTGCCAAGTGATGGTCTTGACGGCTAAGTTGCTTGTTGGGAAGTCATTGCGGAGGAAAAGTGTTAAATCTTGAACTTCGGTGTGGATTTCATCTAAATAGTTGACAAGTTTTCCTTCCTCAGAGTATTTGGGGAAAGCAAATGTGGCCTATAAGTAAATTAATAAAATCTTCTTAAAATGCTATAAGTAACCAAAGACTTACTTGGAAGGCTAAAGCTGCCACGAAGAACACTGCAAGCTTAACCATTTTCGAGCTAAGTGCTTCAAAATGTAACAATTCTTTGATTTCGTGCACTTTTATACTCAAAACTTATTAACCTATTCACCTTTTATCAAATTATCTCGGTGATAATCCGTGTAGGAACGTACTTCGTCATTTACATAATAATTTTTTTTTTATTAATATTTCTATAACCATTCCCTTTCATGATATTAATAATTTAAACAACGCTCTAATTTGTTGCTTTAGTGATAAATTATTCTTTTATCAATTTAATTGTTGTTATGTGAATTTGTTTATTCCATAAAACAAATTACTTGTCACTCAGCAATAAGATTATTAACTAATTAGTTTCATGATAAGAATGAGATATTTTTGGTTATTTTTAAACCTTAAAAAAGGTAAATGGTAAAAGCAAATATGCAGATTATTGATTAATAAACTTTATTACCATAGAAGTAAAAAAAAAAGAATTAGGCTGCAATCTTAACTATCTTAACTTTCCGTGAAAGTCCTGTTAATCAGTTCAACTATTTCGAAAATCGGCCAGAACTAGGACTAAGGCAGAAAATCTAAAAAATGGTGCATAAATATGAGCCTAAGAAAATGCGGTTATTTACAAACCACAGACAGACATTATTTTTGTTTATGCGTTTTGCTACTGATTGGGGCTGGTCAGAAGGTGCTCAAAAACATCCTTAACTTTGTGACCGGTGGTTATTATTAGAGAGCGGATTTTATGCATTCTAAAATGCCTAAAATGCATGAATATCACTTAAAATTTAAAATATGCAGAAAATATAAATTATTTTTCGAAATATGCAAAATAAAGTACCATTAAAAATGTGATTTTACATCTTTAATAAAAAATTTAATACATAATATGCAAAAACTTTTACAAGATAAATTTACATAAAAATTGAAACTATTAGTTAAAATAATACATAATTAACATAATACGTATTAATAATAATGTATATACTTACCCATGAACAAAATTATTTAAATAAAGTGGCTTTGGAATTCTGAACTAGTTGCATGATTGATTCAAATCGAAACGGACATTTAATTGACATGTAGGACCAACAAGCTGAACCTATCAAAGACAGTGATTTGTTTACCGTAACCTTATCTAATAATTTGTGTTCATATACGTATTAAATATTTAAATTATAGGTACTTAATACTCTATGCTTCATTGCGTTGATTTGCAAAACAATTTATAATTATATGCTTTTCTATATTTTTTGGTAGAAAATTTTGACGTCTATCAGAAAGTATATATTTATAGGTGGAAAAACTTCTTTCCACGTCTACAGACGTTATAGGTGCATTTTTTAATGCGGTTAATATGGACAAATCTAATTGTACATCCAGATCTTCCCGATTTTCGTCCAGAGTCAAAATTTTGTTAATTTTAGTTAACAGCTGATAACCACTATTTTTTTGTAAAATTTATTTGAAATAATTTTGCCAGTATTTCCCGGGGCAGTATAAATTAATTTTTGAATATTATTTACTAGTTTCATCGATACGTTAAGTGGCAATGCTTCCGTTTCCAATTTACGAATAGTCCCGCTTACAAAATAATAATGTGCTTTTAGAAATGGTAATTGATTGCGCAGCTCTGATTTGTTTAAAACCGATTGCGCTTTATTGATACAAGCACTTGAATTAATGCCGATGTTAGACATCACCTTTTAAAGATACTAATTTTAAAAGAATATAAAAATTTCTAACTTTGAATAAGAGTTCCGAAAATATTTCATAACCTGAGTTTCAACGCAAAAATTGAAAAAAAAAAATGTTAAATTATGCAAAAAAAAAGTTCAAAATATGCGTAAAACATCAAAATATGCAGTATTTGGCGAAATATGCAATATTTGACCAAATATGCAAAATATGCAAAAACTAATTAGTGCCAAATAATTATAATTAATGCGATTCGTATAAAAACCGAAACGCGTGGGTGGTACTATAAAATATAAGCAATATGCAGTTTGCATAAAATCCGCTCTCTAGTTATTATTAATTATTATTAACGCGCCCTAAAGATGACATTCCAGAATATTTTCCCAGCAAACAACAATTAGCATAATCAAAATTAATAAAATCTTCTTAAAATGCTATAAGTAACCAAAGACTTACTTGGAAGGCTAAAGCTGCCACGAAGAACACTGCAAGCTTAACCATTTTCGAGCTAAGTGCTTCAAAATGTAACAATTCTTTGATTTCGTGCACTTTTATACTCAAAACTTATTAACCTATTCACCTTTTATCAAATTATCTCGGTGATAATCCGTGTAGGAACGTACTTCGTCATTTACATAATAATTTTTTTTTTATTAATATTTCTATAACCATTCCCTTTCATGATATTAATAATTTAAACAACGCTCTAATTTGTTGCTTTAGTGATAAATTATTCTTTTATCAATTTAATTGTTGTTATGTGAATTTGTTTATTCCATAAAACAAATTACTTGTCACTCAGCAATAAGATTATTAACTAATTAGTTTCATGATAAGAATGAGATATTTTTGGTTATTTTTAAACCTTAAAAAAGGTAAATGGTAAAAGCAAATATGCAGATTAGTGATTAATAAACTTTATTACCATAGAAGTAAAAAATAAAATTAGGCGGCAATCTTAACTATCTTAACTTTCCGTGAAAATCCTGTTAATCAGTTCAACTATTTTGAAAATCGGCCAGAACTAGTACTCAGGCAGAAAGTCTAAAAATGGAGCTTAAATACTGGTAACATGCAGAGAACTATATGGGCCTAAGAAAATGCGGTTATTTACAAATCACAGACAGACACTTCATTTTTGTATTTTTGTTTATTCGTTTTGCTACTGATTGCGGCTGGTCAGAAGGTGTTCAAAAACATCCTAAACGTTGTGACCGGTGGTTATTATTAATTATTATTAACGCGCCCTAAAGATGACATTCCAGAATATTTTCCCAGCAAACAACAATTAGCATAATCAAAATTACACAGTTAGTAAAGTTTACTTTAAATAATTATTATTGCATAATTATTGTGCAATTCTCTTATAGAAATTAGGTACAATTGATAAAACGATTAAAAATCGACTAACGTATTTGTGATGCTGCATTCTTGGAAGATGAGTTAAACATTTAAAAACTAATGGTTTCTCCCATACACATATTAATAATGTAATAAAGATCTGCTAGGTACATTCATTATTACGGATTAAATTGAAAGGGCCTTAATTAATCTGGTGGCAAGACTGTTTTTAAACCTAGAAGAAAGATTAAAGTACGAGATAATTTAAATATGCTTCACATCATGTCCCCAGTCTATAGATTTTTATTTTGAAAAGACCATACATTGGAACCACAAAACGCAGCTTTAATTCATATTCTGTCTCAATTTCCGCAAAGTCCCGAAAGTGCATTTTTTGTACGAATAAAACATAAAATTTCTTCGTACTTCCGAGACTAAAGTGACAACTTCACTTCATTATGACAAGGACTGAAGTGTCACTTTTGTCCCTCCGGGATTAAATATTGACGAAAATCCCGGAAGGGTTAAATTATAGAAAAATGGATTTAATAAGTATTTTATTGAAGAGAATTAATTAGAATTATGGTAGTGGACGTTAATATTTAAATTAGACTTTGGTGGTAATAATTCTTCACTTACATCTGCTGCTTTTTTTTATCAATTTTAGATAAACTGTCTTCACTCATGACAATGACGATGACAAGGTTTCCAAATTATGCTTGTTACTAAGCAACGTAGCAGTGACTTCCCGCTTTGGACTTAATAATCATCTGTGTTTCTATAGCGGTTTCAATGTAATTTTTATATTATAAAAAATATCGTATATCTTATACCTTGCGAGTGAAGTACTTTTAATCCCTCAGGTAAGTTGTAAACTGCTACTTCAGTCCCGCGGTATATAATGTACTATTCTCAGTGATTTATTTGCAGTTCATTACGTTTTTGGGAACCCCTTATTTTTGTCACTATCAATATCAGGCAATAATCTCATTTTATACAAAATGACTATTATTCTACTTTTTAGAGGAAAAAAAATTTACCGTATAGTTTTTGATTAATACTCATTGGATTTTACCTCTATAAATTTAATTGACATTGACAATTTTGATTTGATAGATGTTACTGATATAATGTGAGGATAGTTGCTGCCACCTGCGACACCAAATGTCGATATATGTTCATAGAAGATATTCACTCAAAACATAAATAAACTTACGCTTGCATAAAACGAAATTAAAAACCAAAATTGTATTAAATATGAATACTTATTTATGACTGAACACGTCGTTTGTGATGAACATGCGAAAATATTAAAATTGCATTTATGGAAGAAATGACATACCATGAACGGCATTAACATGAATTTGATGTTCAGTAAAGGTTAAAATTACTCTTTGTACAATTATCATAGAGGCACCAAAGAATCCAGAAATTAGTTACTTTGGTACCAAACATAGTGTCTTATTTCCATACAGCTGTTAGTCCTGATCTCTAAAGATTGTGCAAAAAGTTATCAATTTCTAAATGTCAGTATAGCCAGCATACAATAATTCAATCTGAGAATAATTAAATTAATAAATTGCAATTTCTAAATTTCTTTAATAACAATCAGAATTACAAAAACTTGTATAAAACGCACGTTTCATAATGTTTATTGCCGTGATCGTGCTTGGGAACACCCGACGCTTAGCGTATCGCGTTGCAAACTTGTACTCGCCCGGTAATGCTAACATTATGAAACTTGTAATTTAATATACTATTTTAGGATAACTATGCAACTCCTTTCATAATAAGTTCATTAAGAAAATATGCAACATTTTAATAAAGAAACAATAATCTATATTAACAGACGTTTAAAACTTCATGTCAGACAGTGGTTAATAGCCATCTAATGCTAACTTAAAAACTTAACAGAAATGAAACTGTTTAATTTTTTTAGAATAACTGTGCAACCTTCTCTTCATACGCTTATCTATGCTAGAACGAAGTTTAAAACTTCATGCCAGATAGAGATGAATAGACATACATATGTGTTAACTTAAAAAAAAATTGGAAAGCCTCCGCCTCTATAAGAGATCAAAAATTCATTTTAACCATTTTCATTCATATTATATTAATTTTTAGACTTACAATACGTTATATTCAAAAACTATATAAAGAAAAGTTATGCATAATTAAATTTTATTTAAAAAATAATTCTACACTTTTTCTTATAGAATTAATCGTTATCAGATATTGAAAAACACCTAATTCTAACTTAGCCGCTAAATTAGGCGTCGTATTAAAAAATTACAAAGAACATAATTAATAGATATGTTAAAGGTATATATCTAGGTATTTCTATATCTTCGAAATATGCAACTGTTTTAGAGACATTTGTTTAAAACCCTAGCACATCTCCCATTCCCGCCGTTGAATTTCTCCCAAAATATAATCACCTCCAGGTGAAATGATAATAAGCACAAATAGAAGATTTACCGTACGTAGACGTTCTCGTTCTGGAGTTATCGTGGATACTAGCACACACACGCCAAACGCCCACACACACACAAACCACACACACCACACACACACACACACACACACCACACACACACACACACACACACACACACACACACACACACACACACACACACACACACACACACACACACACACACACACACACACACACACACACACAGACACACACACACACACACACACACAACACACACACACAAACACACACACACACACACACACACACACACACACACACACACACCACACACACAATCCACACACAGAAACAGACACAAAACAAAGAAAGACACACACACAGACACAGACAGACACAGCAACAGACACAGACACAGAGACAGACACAGACACAGACTCAGAAGACACAAATACAGACACAGACACAGACATGGACGCAAACACAGACCTAGACACAGACAGCAGACACAGACATAGACACAGACACAGATACAGACACAGACACAGACACAGTCACAGACACATACACAGACACAGAGACAGACACAGACACAGACAACAGCACACAGACACATACACGGACACGGACACACGACACGGACACGGACACGGACACGGACACGGACACGACACGGACACGGACACGGACACGGACACGGACACGGACACGGACACGGACACGACACGGACACGGACACGGACACGGACACGACACGACACGGACACGGACACGGACACGGACACGGACACGGACACGCACGACACGACACGGACACGGACACGGACACGGACACGGACACGAGACACGACACGGACACGGACAGACACGGACACGGACACGGACACGGACACGGACACGGACACGGACACGGACACGGACACGGACACGGACACGGACACGGACACGGACACGACACGACACGACACAGACGACACGACACTGACACGACACAGACACAGACACAGACACAGACACAGACACAGACACAGACACAGACACACAGACACAGACACGCACAGACACAGACACAGACACAGACACAGACACAGACACAGACACAGACACAGACACAGACACAGACACAGACACAGACACAGACACAGACACAGACACAGACACAGACACAGACACAGACACAGACACAGACACAGACACAGACACGACACAGACACAGACACAGACACAGACACAGACACAGACACAGACACAGACACAGACACAGACACAGACACAGACACAGACACAGACACAGACACAGACACAGACACAGACACAGACACAGACACAGACACAGAACACAGACACAGACACAGACACAGACACAGACACAGACACAGACACAGACACAGACACAGACACAGACACAGACACAGACACAGACACAGACACAGACACAGACACAGACACAGACACAGACCAGACACAGACACAGACACAAAGACACAGACACAGACACAGACACAACACAGACACAGACACAGACACAGACACAGACACAGACACAGACACAGACACAGACACAGATACGACAGAGACACAGCACGACACAACACAGACACAGACCACACAGACACAACACACACACACACACACACACACAACACAGACACGACAGACACAGGCACACACAGACACAGACACAGACACAGACACACAACACAACACAAACAACACAACCACAACACAGACACAGACACAAACACAACACACAGACACAGACACAGACACAGACACAGACAGACACAGACACAGACAAAGACACAGACACAGAACAGACACAGACACAGACACAGAAACAAGACACAGACACAGGCACAACACACAGACACAGACAACAGACACAGACACAGACACAGACACAGACACAGACACAGAACAGACACAGACAGACACAGCACAGACAACACAACACAGACACAGACCGACCAGACACAGACACAGACACAGAACAGACACGACACAGAACAACAGACACGACACAGACACGACACGACACGACACGACACGACACGACACGACACGCACAACGACAACAACACGACACGACACACACGACACGACACAGACACGACACAACACACACAGACACAGACACGACACGACACAGACACAACACACGACACAGACACAGACACGACACAGACACGACAACACGACACAGACACAGACACAACACACAACACAACGACACGACACGACACGACACAGACACGACACGACACAGACAGACACAGACACGACACAGACACAGACACAGACACAGACACGACACAGACACAGACACGACACAGACACAGACACAGACACGACACGACACAGACA
Organism: Vesta saturnalis; assembly: GCA_036346205.1. Classification (NCBI taxonomy): domain Eukaryota; kingdom Metazoa; phylum Arthropoda; class Insecta; order Coleoptera; family Lampyridae; genus Vesta; species Vesta saturnalis. The sequence continues at coordinate 28,878 of JARFJB010002141.1, forward strand.
CAGACACAGACACAGACACAGACACGACACAGACACAGACACAGACACAGACACAGCACAGCACAGACACGACACGACACATACACGACACAGACAGACACAGACACAGACACAGACACAGACACAGACAACAGCACAGACACAGACCAGACACAGACACAGACACAGACACAGACACAGACACAGACACAGACACAGACACAGCACAGACACAGACACAGACACGACACAGACACAGACACAGACACAGACACAGACACAGACACGACACAGACCAGACACAGACACAGACACAGACAACAGACACAGACACAGACACGAACAGACAGACACAGACACAGACACAGACACAGACACAGACACGACACAGACACAGACACAGACACAGACACAGACACAGACACAGACACAGACAAGACACAGACACAGACACAGACAGCAGACCAGACACGACCAGACCAGACCAACGCAGACACAACCAAGAACCAGACCAGACCAGACCAGACCAACAGACAGACGCAGACAGACCAGACCAGACACAGAACAGACCGACACGCACAGACACGACAGACACACCAAACGACACAACACAGACAACACAGACACGACACAGACACACGACACACACAGACACAGAGACACAGACACAGACACAACCAGACACAGACACAGACAACAGATCACAGACACGAACACAGACACAGACACACAGACACACACACAACACACACACACACACACACACACACACGACACACAAACAGACACAGCACAACACAGACACACACAGACACGACACAGACACAGACACGAACGACACAGAACACAACACAGACACAGACACAGACACAGACACAACACCACGACACAGACACAGACACAGAACAGAACAGCATGACAGCAATAGAACAGACAAGTAACACAGCAATCAGACAATAACAACACAGCCATACAACACAACACAGACACAAAAGACAGACACAGACAAGACACAAACGATACAGACACAGAAACACAGACCAACAACACAGACAGACAGACACAGACACAGAACAGACACAGACACGAACAGACGACACGACACGACACAGACACAGACACAGACACAGACACAGACACAGAC
>JARFJB010002141.1:32500-107500 GCA_036346205.1 Vesta saturnalis
GCGTTAGACCCCCTTTATTAGAATACATGTTTAAATTTCTCGAAATAACCAAACAGAATGCAGAGGCTTAAATACGAATTCAAATTTCCCTGGGTCAGGGGGCGAAGCCCAAAAGCAAGTTGTTGGACAAGGGTAAGCCCCGAGAGCAAGTTGCTCAGTCCTACACCTGTTTAAAAAATCATTTATATTGTTATTAGCGTTTACACACGTTAACAGAAAAACAATCATTAGGCACCACAAACAAATTCAATTCAATTCTTACACGTTAGCATTAAGCCCCTCTTATTAGAATACAGATTCAAACTTCCCTTCATAATCTATAAAATCCTAAATACAATTTTAAATAAGGGGGCGCAGTCTCGAAGTCAAGTTGCGAAGCCCTATCTTACATTTTAGCATTTGGCCCCCTTATTAGATTCAAATTTCCCACCATAACCAATCAGAATGCAGAGACTTAATCCTCCAATCAGACCACAACTGCTGAGTAGTGGGGCTAAGGATCGATCAGAAGCTAGCAAAGGGACGGGGCTTAACCGTTGGGCCAATAAGAAGCCAACAAAGGGACTTACGCGAATCAATCAGGTAAAAGGAACTGGGTATGGTCTAACCTTAATAACGCCATAAGGGCTTCAAATCCCCACCTTAACGCCGAAAAAATAGCAGCTAAACCACCCCCTATCGATATCCAACACCCCCAGGTTAGATCCCAAAAAGGATATTAATATTGACAAAAGGACTTTAATTAGGGGTTAAACCAACCCCAGTTGTTGAATAATTAAGGGTTAAACCACGCCCAAGGGTTAAAAAGCGCTCCCAAAAAGAAGCCTACCTCTCTCCTAGCCCCATTCCAGACCCCATCCCGACCCCCACTCACCCCCACTCTTACCCCCACCAATATGACGTTATATCCTCAAGTGCCCCGATTCTACTAATATATTAAAAGCAGTGTGTCAACATTAAAACCGATGTATGAATCTAAGCCCTAGTCTAAGATCTAAGCCATTTACTACAATGTTAAATAGTCCATTACTATAAACTAAATGATTTCTGAACACACAAGAATCCCTGATAACCCTAACCATACTTCACATCTTCTAGATCTCTTTCTTATATCAAACCCTCTTGTTTATAAAACTTCTGTTCTTTCGCCTTTAGGTCTTTCCGACCATTGTCTAATAAAATCATTTCTACTGTACCTAATTCCACTGTTGTTCGCAAAACCTATAGAACCTTGTGGTGTTTTAAGTCAACTGGATGGAGTGATTTACGGATTTCTTTGCAACCTTTCCATGACGTGAATATTGTTTTAAGTCGTCCTCTTCTTCGGACATCGCTCTTTCAGCATCTGAAGTCATCCTCATGGGAATGGAGTTATACATTCCCAAAAAACAGTACCGTATAGGTCATTCACGTTCTCAACCCTGGTTCAATAAGGCTTGTGCTGATGCAATTTCTTTAAAAAAAAATGTTATATTAAATGAAAATCTAATAAATCGGTCGACAGTCATGTAGAATACGTTGGTGCTAGAAATATCTGCAAAAGTGTCATCACTAAAACTAAAAAGTTGTCCGAGCAACCAAAATGCAATGAACTAGCTACATCTCCTTTAGGCAGTCGTAAATTTTGGTCTTTAGCTAAAGCCATTAGTAAAAACTTTGGAACATCTTCATTTCCACCCCTGACGACTATTGACGGATCGGTAGTTGCTGATTCTGTAGACAAAGCCAACGTTTTTGTGGATTTGTTTGCATCAACTCGTGTCTCAATGATTCTGGAAAAGATATGCCCCTAGTCAACTCTTCTTCATACGCTATGAAACCAATTCATTATTCGGTACAAGCTCTTGGAATCGATCATCAGTAGTCTTGATCCTAGTAAGGCGACTGGCTCAGACGGTATCCCAGCTATTGTCTTAAAGAAATGCTCCCCGAACTAGTACCAGGCCTATCTAAGCTCTATACGATCTCTATGTCTTCTGGGAATTCCCTTCATCATGGAAGTTAGCAAATGTTCAACCTATTCCCAAAAAGGCGATAAGACCGATCCCTTAAATTACCGACCAATTGCCATCACTTCCATTTTGTCTAAAATCATGGAAAAAGCAATCAATCAGCAACTGCACACGTTCCTTGAAACTAACAAACTCCATAGTGACCACTAATTTGGGTTTAGACAAAGTCGTTCAACAGGCTATCTTCTTTCATATGTGACCCAAGTTTGGAACAATACGGTAAAGCAGTCCGGTGAAACAGTTGTAGTCGCTTTAGATATCTCAAAGGCATTTGACCAAGTTTGGCATAAGTGTTTACTTCCCAAACTCACCTCGTTTGGGTTAAATGATACGCTCATCAACTGGGTTTCTAGTTTCCTTGATGAAAGACGAATACGTGTCGTAGTAGATGGCTTTTTTCAAAAGAAGTTAGCATTAAGGCGGGCGTACCACAGGGATCCGTTATAGCGCCTACACTTTTCTACTGTACATAAATGACCTTATTTCTTCAACAACTAACCCCATCCATTGCTTTGTTGACGATAGCACTCTTCACTGTAGTTCATCTCAGTCTACTCATAGTGACAATCCACCTTCTATGTCAAATCAAGAAATTAAAGCTGAAATGGCAAATTCAATCAACAAAGACATTCAACGTATTCTCGAATGGGGAAGCAATAATCTAGTTAAATTTACTGCTAATAAAACTCAGTGTTGCCTTATGTCCGCCAAAAAGATCGACCATTTCCTGTTGTAAGTATGAATGGCACAGTTATTAAGTTTTCAGACTCTATTACTTAGTTGGGTATGACTGTATCTTCAAATCTCTCAAGGGTTGACCATCTTCTGTCAGCTACCAAATCAGCAGCTCGTAAAATTGGCTTTTGTACAGATCTAAGCAGTGCTTTACCTCTCTACAACTCCTTCTGCTGTATAAGGCCCAAATTCGCCTCATCTGGAATATAATTCTCACCTCTGGGTTAGTGCTCCCCAATACACTCTCGATATCGTTGATCGTATTCAAAATAGAGCGATTAGGCTTATAAATGACCCGTCCTTAACTTCTCACATACAGTCCCTTGAGCATAGAAGGATGGTTTCAGTTCTTTTTGTATTACGTTATTACAACGGCTATTGTGCTGCTGAATTATATTCTTTGTTACCATCTCGGCTATCTTTGCGAGAAACACTCGGTTCGCTCATTCACATCATCAGGATGCAGTACAAATCTCCACTTGTACCAAACGGGCGCAATTCACATTTTTCTACACGGCTTCTAAACTCTGGAATGATTTCCCTAGTTCCTGTTTTCCTCTCACTTATGATATGAGAAAATTTAAGGTAGCTGTTCATAGGCATCTATTGGCAATTCATTATCCCTCTATCCATCCTCCTAAGTGTTCCTGAGTGCTTTAGCACGATAGGCCTAATTAGCCTGTTCAGGTCCACAGTCATAAAAAAACTGAAAATTTTTCAATAAACTTCAAGTTTAAAATTTAAAAGTATAAACCACCTTTAAATAACAGTTTGTAGTACATCTACATTTATTAATACTTTAGAGCAATAACTTCTGTTAATAAAATAAAATTTCATTCGTTTATTTTCAAGATAACTAATAAAACCAGTGGCGTCAACTAGTTATTTTGGTTCGAATTTTTCAAACTTTTAACGTGGTTATTGAAAGAATCCATACAATAATTTATTTTCACTACAATATTAGGTAAGTGTATAAAACATTCAAAGGTTATATGAATCTTAATGAGTGGTAGTTACGTATTACTTATACGTCACTGTTTTTTTACCCTATAGGAGTATAAAAGCATAGTACACAACTCGGGTGGTAATGGTTATTAAGCACGAGTGTTACCACTCTTATTATGTACTATTCTATAAAAATATCAACAAAAAGTTGTATCAAAAGTAAATAAATTCATTGAATAGAATTTTTTATATGTTTGGGTTGGTAGTACTCAAATGTCATATAATAATGTCATTATAGGTTAGATTTCACAACTTGAAAATGTTACATAATGTTATATTCCTTTATTCATTCTATTGCATCGCAATGAACACACATATTTACGTTTACAGTATAAAATGAATCATTTAATCGAATAAAACGGATCAATACATTTGTACTCATTAACAGTTTCTTATTAAATTAGGTTCACAGTTCAAGTCATTCAAGTATCAATGAAGTCCATCATATCTTATAAAAAATGAAAACATATTGTATAATTTTGCAAAATATTATTTAATTATATATTTTCCTAAAATATTATCTGAAAAAAGTGATATATCTGTTTAAAAATACTTTAAAAACTATGAAACCATACCTATGTATTCATAGTAATTTTATTCTTAAAATGTACTTTCTAAGGTAATGAAATATTCATAAACATGTATTTTCTTAAATTTCATAGATTTTCTTAAAATAATAACGCTCATAACATTAACTTTTTAATTTTCTGTCGAAGTTTACGCATGCTATAATTTTTGATTAAATATATAACCTAGATCTAATCAACTGCCATGTCAAAATATTATTACACCAGAAAAGTTACCAGAAGCGATGCTTCTAAGAAGCTTCTAAACGCACTACCAACAATGCGTTTAATTAGAAAAAACATATTACTGTGGGGATTGTAGATAGTGGCAGAAAGTATGACATTAATATTCTTTGGTTGACATTCGTGAAGGACTAGAAAATTCCTTTTACACGGTGAGTGTAATCGAACATTAATTGTACTTTGAGATTCGTAACTTGGACTCAAAGGAGCTTTCCATTAACTTTGCCATCCCCCATTATAAAGGTACGTTCCAAATAGCGATATCTTTTAATTCCACGTCTAAACATTTCCTTATCTCCCATAACTCTACGATAAAGCATGTTGTGGGTAACCTTTAACAAATAATTTTGCCCAGCCAGATCTACTTGTTAGACTGTCCTTAGGTTTTCAGCAGGTTTCAAAGCTTAATAATTAGGCACTAGATGTACCATATTCTGTTTGCCATATACTTTATAAAACAGATATTTAAGTCTGCCTTTTAAAATACATTTGATTAGATAACCTTTACCTTTGCATCAAAATCTTTGACTTCGTTTAAGAATGCAAGAGTCAAATTGAAAAAAAAGGTCATCCCCGCAAAAACAAGGTCTAAAAATAAAATACTGCAATAATGCTCTTTAAAATATCTTGCATATTATCGTAGTTACGTAAACTAGCCTAACAAAGTAATAAATGCTTTATCACGCATTCACAAAATGAGTTATTATTAGTTCAACGATAAAATAACAGTTAAAGATAAATAAAAGGTCATAAGGTTCTTATGAGTATTATAAAAGAAATAACATTAATTAACTTTCTTTCACATTTACAAAATATGATTAATTTGGCAGCAATTTTTTTAGCTACTTTAGCCTTACAAGTAAGATTATCATTGTCTTTTGAACTTATTATCATTTTCAGATTCTAGGGTGTTGTCTCCGACGTCACTAAATATGATGACGATTTTTCATTTGTAAATGTTTGGGAAGAAATTGAAAACGAAATTAAGGAAGTCACGCTTCACTTACGAAATTTTCAAAATGGAGATAGCGAGTACATCAAAATCGTTATTCAGCAATCCGAAAAATTAGCAACTGTTATTGGTGACGTTATCAGTAATCTTCGCGAAGAGGTAAGTGTGCTCTGAAACAAGAACGATAACTAATGTTTCACAATTATAGACCGCAGATCATGAAGTGGGCGATATAATCTTCAAGCGTGTTATGTACGTTTTTCAAGAAGTACATAATTCCTTAAAGCACACCATCCTCTTTAACGATTCATCAAGCGCTCCAGAAATTAAAAACATACTTATCTATAATCTCGAAGTTGTTTGCGAACACATGGAGCAGTTGGTGTATATTGCCAAGACTTACTGTCCACAGCTACGAGCTGTCTTAAGAACACTTCTCGTTGACTTCTTGAAATGCGTTCAAGGTTTTCGCAGCAATTCCGGAATACTGGAACAAAATATTATTATATATGAAAGTCCTACAAGAATGGTCACTCAAATTAAGGTACTAACAGAAGAATTCACTAGGCTTCTTATGGAATGCAACCATCTTGGAGAAATTAGAATGGTCCTTCGCGGATTCACTAGATACGTAGAAGAAATTTTGCAAAAACTCTATTCTAAGCCGTCAACAAATAACACGGAAATTACACTTGTCATTGGCGAACTTCGAAGAATGTTAATTCCTCTAACGACCCTTCTTGCTAACGAGTATTTGGATGTAGGCACATTTAGAACTGATATTATTGCCCATTTCTTCGATGTTAATGCGGCTTTTGAGCAGTTGGTGCAGTTAGTCAACAATGAGAGCTGTGGTAAGTATTTTCTTAAAACCCAACATTTTGGCTTATGCGATTACTCATAGCAACTGAAACTAAAAACTTTCTTGAGACAATCATCTACTATTATTACTATGCCATCAAACAGACCCATTTTGAAGTTAGAACTGCTTACAAAAACGCTTTCTATGGTCATGATTTAATTGATGGTTATGAATCCTTAGGTGAAAGTAGAAAATCTTACGACGATCTGTATGACCATAGCAATTTGTATGATATTCTTTCAGGAAAATTTCAATGGTCTACAACTAATAGTCCGTACGAAAAATTTTCTCTTTCCTTGAAGACCACCACGAAACACTCCCAATCCACAATCTCGATTTGAATAATTACTACAATGAAATCCCATTATCCCTTCCGACAAAGACAGAACACTACGACAAATTTGAAATTGAAACACCAAAGGAGTTAGTTATTGAAATTCAAAGACTTGCTAAAGATATCTATACCTACCTTCATGGTTCAGCAACTGACACCCAAACTACATACTTTTATAAGGAACTTGACAAACTTCTTGAATACATAATTGACAAAATTGACAAAGAGGTAAGCTCTAGAGTAATTCTTTAATAAGGAAAGTGCTAAAATTGATTTTTTTTTAGATCAAAATTGGTCATTTGACGTATACTAAACATGGTATGGAAATCTTTGGACAATATCTCAAAATTTTGAAAGATCAAATTGTAATTAAGCAAGAATTCAATCAAATTTCTCAGTTAGTTACAGAATTGGAAAAACTAGTTACAGTGGAAAAGATACAAGATCATGGTTTTGAGCATGTTTTGATTAAAGACATTTGTCTTGAGTTCTTAACCTTTTTCCGTGACATTTTATTCAAAATGAATACTTTTGATGAATTTTTTCCAAAAAACTATTACGGTGAAAAAAAGAGTAAACTATATAAATTTGTATTTCCAAAAATTATTAGATACTAAGACCGAATAAACAGTATTTTTTGTTTTTATAATTTGGTTATAATTATGTTACGGCACCTTAAGCATGCCGAAATGGTTCAATTTTCTTTATAACTTATTAACCCGATATGTAAATTTAATTATTAAATGTGATGTACGCGGAAAGGAGAAAAAATGTTTTACGAGGGAGTTTCTATTAGACTACTGTAAGGTCCTAATGGACTGCGTTTATTTTTATTATGCTTTACGTGGCTATAGCTCGAAACCGAAGGCTAGGCGTGAGGGTTTATACATATATTGGCCTATAACTTCACAATTTTAAATATTCTACACTAAGATAATAACACAAAAACAAAACATAAGCTTCAAATAACACAATAAAACAAATTTCCATTACTCTATTAAAACAAAAAAATAAACGGACACTCCTTGGCACGGGCACGCTGGGGGGCTTCCAACCCACTTGGGAACTCGGCTCTGTTCTCCTTACAGTAGCTGATAGAAATAATATTAACGGTACAAAAAAAGTAATGCGTTCACAGAAGGATAACATAACTCAAAATACGTTAAAGCAAATGAAGAATCAGAAGATATTTTGAGTACGTCTCTGTATAGTAACACGAATAAAAGGATTAAACATTTACCCTTAAGAAATGCACAATAACATTTTATTGCTCTTTGAAAGATTTTCTGCTTGAAACTGGGGTAGGTTAGTGTTCAAGAAAATCCATATATTTGTGTTTGAATGTTTGATTGCTTTTTAATAATTTAATGTTTAACTACTTGAATAAAATTTTAAAACATTTTGATAATATTAAAACCTAACTTAATTAATTAACAGGTTGATGTTCTGATTGGTTTTTAGTAATTAACTTAAATTAGAATGGGAGGGTTCCTTTCTTTCGTGTAACTTTCTATCTGTAATTAGGATAGCCGAGCAGCCTGTCCTCTGAGATGGACACAGATGGTGGAAAAAAGTGGCTACTAACTTTACTAGAGGGTGGATATCGAGGTTTGTGGGTTTTCTCGCATGTAATGCTTTTGTACGGGAACGGTTTATTCTTTTACAAAGAGTATGCGACTTTTGGTGCTGCCTTTATGGCAGTTCGCAGATATTGGTGGTGGTGACGGTGGAAAGAAGTTTACCGGGTAAATTTCTTATCTCGGAACTTATGTATAAGATGTTTAAACCTTCAGGAACGATGAGTTTACTAGGATACTTATACCTTTATACAGGCGGGCAGAATAACCTAAGCGGTTAATGTAGACTGGTATTAACGGATGCTTAACAGTAATATTTCATTACTCTGGTCTTTATCGCAAAGTGTGATACACGAAGGTCTCGAATTCAAGACTCTAGCAAAGAAATAGATTTCAAAACTTTAATACTCATTTTCGTCTACGTAATTTTTACAGACTAAAGATGGACGACAGAAAATAATTGTGTACACCCTATTCTAGTTGAACGCTTTGCTTCCGACGACACTGCAGATAGTAAATTGCTTGGGGCGCAGGAGAGTGTGCGTAAATTTTTGGGTACTATTCACAATTACGCCTAAGTAATCGGTCTCCTTGCGTTTTCTCGTGGACATGGTGGCGCCGGCAGAACTTAGGCAAGCAGCCTTTCTATCGGACGGTGTAGACAACGACAACGCTATTACATTCTCTACAGATGTTTGTGTAAGGGTTTTAAAAACAGCTTCGTGAAGGCGAATTTGAGTGACAATTGGCTAGGGTCTACAGGAGAATTCGAGAAGTGATTCGAATAAAGATTCCTCCTTGGAAGTGCGTCTTTAGGTTAAATAGAAATCCTCTGAAGGTGGAAACGATTTCTGGTAGTAGCGTCCGAAGCTGGCTATTATTTAAGTACTGAGACTTGGGAGGATGTAGAAAATTCTCACGTGGGAGGTGATAGGGATTAAAATACCGTAATTTAGTAAAATGGATTAATTAGCGAATAATTAATTTAAAGAAATTGGAAAGCCAGTTTGAATTTACGGTCGTTGCGTGACAAAATGTTTAAGTCTTCATATAGACAGCATTGTGAGTTCCGTGTCCTTCTATAACTGGTAATTTAAACGCTTAACCGTATTGTCTAACAAGTGAATTTACTTAGAATTTTCAATTAAAATATGTACTAACATTCTTGTGGATTTGATGGATTAAATTTTACTATCATAAATATTTTTTAAATTTTAAATATCACTTAAGTTGACAACAAAAACATTTTCTCAACGATTGTCACCTTCCAGTTGTATTAAAATTTCTATTGGTTGACTTGTGGGAAAATAATTAGCAGCAATTTTAAGTTATTAGGCCTATTTTGTGCGCACCCTATTACAATTCTTTATGTATAACGCGCAACGGTGGAAAAGGCTACACGAACCCGGATAATTATCACACATACTGCCTAACAAAATTAATGGGAGAATATGATATCACCAGAACATGATTTTCTTATACTTGCGCTATTGTGGGTATTTTTTCATCTAAGGTTAATAGTTTTCCAGAAATTTACAAAACATCCACTATAGATCGTATGAAGAGCTGATTCATTATCATATGAACTATCATTAGGAAAATTTACCTTAAAATTATCTTTTAGAAGGTTTTTGATCTGTTTGCTTCAAAGGTAATAGTTTTCTGTACACTCAGAAAACACGATTAAAAAAATTGTTTAAAATTTAAACAAATCTTTTCAAGTACCTTTTTAGGGTCTATTTAAAAACCTTGATAAAACAAGTTGTGTGAAATTGTATTAATTTTAAAATAGGTCTCTATACTAATGTTAACATTTATCCAGATATTTACAAATAGCATAATATGCTATAAAAATGTAAACTTTCACCACTATTACACATATTTAAAGTACTTACATTTTTTAAGGTGTACTTTTGTATTTAAGATATACAAATCTGTACGCCAACACTTTTAGTTATCTTCGTCTGTAAGTAATATTGTACTTCAAAATTGTTTAATAACACTTTGATAAACGTATAAAGCTGAATACAATCTTAGTGAAGAATACCTAGATCATTAACAATAACGCTGCCAATTTAACTGCCATAATGCATTCTGACATACGTAAACCAAGTATCTGCATCAATGTAATCAAATAACATAATTATAACTGCGAACTGTTCCTTTGTTTGTTAAAGCTCGGTAAAAAATATCAACAGCCTTTTCCCGATGTTATTCCTGTGGAATGTTTGCTGCAGCCAATGCAACCACAATCATAGACAGTTAACTAAACATTTTCGGTTGTTGCGTAAACAATCGCGGTGTCGTACGCTTTTTAAAAGACCCATAACCAAGTTTGCTTGGACTCGCTAGTTTTAGGTTTTTCATTTTCTTTCTCATACACATACGTATAAAGAGCGTGCGTGCGTGTGCGCCTGTGCTCGTGTGTGTGTGTGCGTGTGCTGTGTGTAGGTGCGTGCGTGTGTGCTTGTGCGCGTGTGTGCTGTGTGCGTGTGTGCGTGTGTGCGTGTGCTGTTGTGCGTGTGTGTGTGTGCGTGTGTGCGTGTGTGCGTGTGTGCGTGTGCGTGTGTGTGTGCTGTGTGCGTGTGTGCTGTGTGCGTGTGTGTGGTGTGTGTGTGTGGTGTGTGTGTGTGCGTGTGTGCGTGTGTGTGTGTGTGCTGTGTGTGTGTGCTGTGTGCGTGTGTGCTATGTGTGTGTCGTGTGTGCTGTGTGTCGTGTGTGTGTGTGTGTGTGTGTGTGTGTCATGTGTGCATGTGTGCTGTGTGTGTGCGTGTGTGCGTGTGGCGTGTGTGCGTGTGGTCGTGTGTGTCGTGCTGTGTGGTGTGCGTGTGTGTGTGTGTGTGCGTGTGTGTGTGTGCGTGTGTGCTTGTGCGTTGTCGTGTGTCGTGTGTATCGTGTGTGTGTGTGTGTGTGCATGTGTGTGTGTGCTGTGTGTGCGTGTGTGCGTGTGTGGTGTGATGCGTGTGTGCGTGTGTGCGTGTGTGCGTGCGTGTGTGTGTGCTGTGTGCGTGTGTGCTGTGTGGTGTGCGTGTGCGTGTGTGCGTGTGTCGTGTGGTGTGCGTGTGTGTCGTGCTGTGTGGTGTGTGTGTGCTGTGTGCTGTGGTGTGTGCTGTGTCGTGTGTGCGTGTCGTGTGTCGTGTGTGTCGTGTGTGTGTGGTGTGTGTGTGTGTGTGTGGTTGTGTGTGTGTGTGTGTGTGTGCTGTGTGCTGTGTGTGGTGTGTCGTGTGTGCGTGTGTGCTGTGTGTGCTGTGCGTGGTGTGCTGTGTGTGTGTGTGTGCGTGTGTGCGTGTGTGTGTGTGCGTGTGTGTGTGTGCTGTGTGTGTGTGTGTGTGTGTGCGTGTGTGTGTGTGGTGTGTGTGCGTGTGCGTGTGTGCTGCTGTGTGCGTGTGTGCGTGTGTCGTGTGTGGTGTGCGTGTGTGCGTGTGTGCTGTGCGTGTGCGTGTGTGCTGTTGTGTGTGTGTGTGTGCTGTGTGTGCGTGTGTGCGTGTGTGCGTGTGTGTGTGTGTGCGTGTCGTGTGTGCGTGTGTGCGTGTGTCGTGTGCGTGTGTGCGTGTGTGCGTGTGTACGTGTGTGCGTGTGTGCGTGTGTCGTGTGTGCGTGTGTGCGTGTGTGCGTGTGTGTGCGTGTGTGCGTGTGTAGGTGTGTGCGTGTGTGCGTGTGTGCGTGTGTGCGTGAGTGCGTGTGTGTGCGCACGATATGTTTTAAACCCGTAAATTCTCGATATGAAATTTGGTACGAACATTCTTTGCCATTAGATCTAGATCAAGTTCGCTAATGAGCAAGGTCCACCATTGGCTTGGCATCTTTAGGGGCCTAAATATTAAAAAATTCATTTCCCCAAATTCTACAAATTCACAATATTAAAAAAACAAGCTAATACTTTTTTTATATAATTCCAAAATTTTAAAACAATAGCCAGTGACGCACCGCATAATTGTTCATTTTTTAATTTATAAACCGATTTTTTGAAAGTCGGGTATTAGGAGTTTCTAAGATCGCGAAGTATAAATCATTTGTCAAAATTAAGAAATTTAAAATGGCGGATTAAAGATGGTAGATTCTTGTATTTAAGAACCGATGTGCTCCAACCTTGAAAGTTGAGGACTTTTCAGGCCGTTGAATAGAAACTTTATTCAAAATTGGAGAATTTAGAATGGCGGACCGAAAATAGCGGATTATCTTAGTTATAAACCGGTATACTTGTTTTCGTATATGTGAAATCATGAAGGTTAATATGGCAGTTTTTTTTTACCAAGAATTCATCGCGTTGGTATTAACAGCATTGAAACTGTACAAAAAGTATGCGTTCACAAGCGCCGTGCCCCAAATAATTTCTGTTGTCATCTTGCGATACCACTTGTTCCATCTTCTGAGAGCGGTGTTATGTGAAGCTAACTGATCGTTAATACCTACTGAAGACTTACCACCGTCATAATCTACTATACATTTTGGCTTGATTTTCTCAACATGTTGTCTATTTCTAGACGTTTGTCTCGCCACTTCAAAACTGTCACACCTTCTGGGGATTCTTTAGCGATAACTGCACCTTCTGCTAAGTTTGCATTCTTTAGTTCTTGAAGAATATATTTTCTGACGGAGCGCAAGGTGCCTAGGACATGCGTTTTTCAGCAAGCCAATTATAAGCTAGTGTAGAAATTCTCCACATAGTGTTCTACCTTCTCCCAATAAGCTCTCGATAAGTTTCAACGTGACATTCTGAGAAGCTGTTTGAGTCCGGTCATTATTTAGGTCTCTATCAATATAAAATATATTTTTATAGCTTTATGTCATTTCGGTGTCTTTTTGAAGGATTACATTGACGAAAACTCAAGCATCCTGTAAGGGGTCCATGGTTTCATAAATACAAATTTTTTCCCTTGGCGAATAGGAACTTTTGAAGTTTCCGACAAATTTCTGAAATACCTTATCAATTTATGAGTACGATTTCCAGCGATCGGTTTGTCATTATTCGAGAAATGCCAGAATTTCAAGAGCAACTCAAAGCGATTTCGAGACATGACGTTTTTTGGCAACTCAAAAGATAATATTTTGCTTCTTCGCTAATTTTTATTAATTTCCGGAACCTTTAACCTTTAACCATTCAAGCAATCCAATGAACCGCTTCATTTCATTTAGGTCAGTTGGTGTCCTGTTATGTAACCGTAAAGAGGGAGGAACATCGTTTTCCTTCTTAATGCTTGGGTTGGATATAAATTCGTTTCATCCACCATTATTTGTGTAATTTCATGGATGAAAATAGGTGAAAAATAATCTATCGGTTCAGCAAGCGCCAATATTCCCGCTATGGTTGGATCAATGCCACCTGTACCAGTAAAAGGAAAATGTTCTTCCCACAGGATCAGCAAAAACAGTATTCTGAAAGTTATGTACCGTAGTAGGTGTCGGTGAAGCAGCAGTAGGTGTAGGTGCAGCCTGCGTAGTTGCCGCAATTGCCACAGTGGTTGCTGTTGGTGTAGGCTAAATGATAGAAACAGAGTAAATCATCACTTTCACTATCATCACTTTCACTGTCGGAGGGATGATAATTGGAGTCTTCCGCTGAATCAGTATCCCCATCACTCATGTCCACCTCATCGTCTTCTCGAAGAGCTGCAGCTAACTCATCATCCGTAAGGGATCTTTTAGCCATCGTTTTCTCAACTACCAGCACTTTCATTCATTAGTTACAATGCATCACTAATTCAAAACTAGCAAGATAAATGTCGAAATGCTTGCACCTGCAAAGAAAAATAAAAAGAAATGTGGTGTATCGCTAGGGGTAGACATGGCATACCGTGAAAAATTTTCAATTCAGACCACGTGTATCGTTAGCGATACACGTTTTGAAAAAAACAGGAGAATGTAAAAACTCATTTACTTTGCCATAAAAGTTCATAAAAGCTGATAAAAGTTTATAACACAACATTTAAATAAAGAAAACATCTTTGGCCTGGTGTGACCTAATCTGAAAGTCGGCATGGCAGTCAAAGCGTTAACCAACAATTCGTATTCCTGTGTGCACTTATGTGAATAATGATAAGCAATTTATACCCATTATTTTCTTCTCTATAGCCTGACCAGCTTAGGGTAAGTTATAAAGGATAATAGTGTTAGCTCGTTTACTTTCAATAATCTCCTTCAGACTTTCGTGGATTTCAAAAACCAGTATTTTCGTATTTTTCTTCATGCGAACGGTAACCAAGAAATTTATACTTTCACATTTTTTCATACGATTATTAATAAACAGTTTATGGTGTATTTCTTTTCTTTACAACCTGATTTAAAGTCAAGATAAGTTAACGTAATTACTTTAAATAATTTCTTATAGACCTTCGTTGGGGTGTATTCCACCCACATATTACCTTCATGGGGGTATATTTTAAATGTTTAACCACCTGCCTACTTTTTCTTTTAGTGTACACATAATTTCGTTACATTCAAAATTGCCTGTTGTTACAATTTTAGATTCCAATTTAAGTTTTTACGTTATCATAATCTAATAACAAAAAAGGATAATTATAACCTGTTATGAGGCAATAGAGCTGAATCTAAGTACTTTTAGAAGAGGGGGTAAATGGCTGCTTCCCTTTCGGTTCAGTTGAATTATGGATCTTGGGCGTTGAAGTTAACGACAATTAAGATGTAGTTACGAATTATTATCTTGTTGGGCCTTCGGGCTCACGTCGTCATTATGGTTAAGAGATTTTGTTAGTATTGTACCGTACCAATGCTATGTTAGCAGCTCACTTCTATGCGGTTATGATCGATAGTTACACCGCTGTTGCGCACCGTGTTTTAAGAATCTGTGTGAATCTGTTGTCTAGTATGTATGTCAATTTACAGAGTCTACATTGTTATCATGTATGTGAATTCAGCGAGATTATAGACATTATTACCGTGATGTTAAAAGTAATAGAAACTTGCTATTATTTGGTAGAGTTAAAGTGCCAGAGTATTATGTGTATATTCATATAAGGTGGTAGTGATAGATGGGCTAGAACAATGGAAATCGCTTTGCATATTTATATGGCTGTTCATAATAGTGTGTGGTGTAATTTAAAACTTTTATTATCAATATTGCAGTAGAAACTCCGATGTCATTGTAGATTTAAGGTTTTGATTTTTAGAAAGCTTACAATTTTACTTAAGTGTACGCGAGCGTTGCGTAGGTATTTTTGAAGTAGAATTTCAGGTAAAAGTAAGTGCTTTCTCTTCGAGTGAACGTTGTGGTTTCTTGTAAGCCCATTAATTTATTTAGTTCATGATGTTTTTCCCGCTATAAATTTATTTAACAGATGGCGCCTTAGTGATTTTGACTTTGCTGTGTTGTATCGAGAGGCCTTTTGAATTGATGAATAAGAACCGCGCCCATACCACTGCCATTTGTCGGTAACATGCACTTTACAGGCTGATGTTTTATGCCTTGCCCGTAACAATGTACATCGATTATTCTTATAACCCTCCTAGAACATTAAGTGTATTCTTAGAACCTTCTCAGAACTATACAGCGAATACTCCGTGTATTGAACAGACTATTCTTGGGGCATTCACGGAGCTTTATAGAGAATGTTTGGTCGATATCCCCAATATTGTTCTGGCCCAGGGTTTTGAATGAAGATGAATCGTCTGTGGTTGCGTTGGTGTGGCATAATTGTACAGCATCTGCAAATATTGGTGGTAAAACATTTCCTCTCCCCCATACTTTTAATACTTATAATAACCACTGATACAAGTTGGTTTTTGAATACCACAATGATAATACAATCCTGGATCAACCGTACAAAGTTTTGTATGCCGGGAGTTGATAAAAATGTTCTAGGGTGACGAGTAACGTGCCAATGTTTGGTTAACGTTACCTTACTGCAAGTTTTTGAATTTCTGTTATTCTCAGTGATTTTACATTATTTGTATATATTTATGCTTATTGTAGTATTTAGTGGATATGTCAATGTTTTATTCTGGAGTATATAATTACGAATACCAGTGTATATATTTTTATCGTCTATAGTGGGCATTTAGCCAAATCAAATTTTGTTTTATGCGCAAGACGAAGCTGTGATCATTTCCGTTCCTCCTGAGTTCTAATGTATATCGTATTTAAAGTTGAGTTTCCTGCTTTTGATTACGTTTTATTTCATTGAAAGAACCGTGGTCGAATAACGCAACGGGTCAAAGCAGCGTGCATGCAGTACTTTGGACGATACAATTTTTTATCTTGAAGAAAAGTTTGAATTGAAGATATCTTCTGGTTTTGTGTCATTAAATATGGAAATCGACAACGTTACACCTGCTGTTAGTTACGTATGCAGTTAGTTATTCCCGCTTTAGTAGCTACAACATATCTGTGCTGGTTACCCTGGGTAGAGCATACATTATATTCACCTTTGCATTATTAAAATTTCTGTAAATTAGCTAACTTTGCCCGATGCTTTGCCTTGTCGTATCGACAATAAATGAAGTTCACAACAGCAATTCGTTTCGATATAAGATATTAACTTTATTTTGAATATATAAATAACTACGTATCCTTTTAGTGTAAATTACGTTTTATTAAGTGTACAAATTGGATGAATTGATTTAAGAACATTAAACCTAAATCCAAAGGTAAATATGTAATTAAACATTATTAATTTTGAGAGCATAACCTTACTTCAGTAGTATTTTGTTGACATGGGCCAAAAAAATTTTGTTATTACATCCCAGTTATACAGTTTTAATTATTTCAGTCTTAATTATTTTCATTTTCAAATAATTTTACGTAAATATAGGTTATATTTTATATATAGTTTATGTATCGATTAAGAATTAGTTTACTAGCGTAATGTTTTGAGAAAAGTTACTT
Source organism: Vesta saturnalis (assembly GCA_036346205.1). NCBI lineage: Eukaryota > Metazoa > Arthropoda > Insecta > Coleoptera > Lampyridae > Vesta > Vesta saturnalis. The sequence continues at coordinate 49,629 of JARFJB010002141.1, forward strand.
TACTAGCTTTTATGCTGAAATTAAGCAGCAGATATTACTTTGTTCTATTAATATACAAATAAATACAGCTGTTTATTAAGATTACATGTGGCATTCATTAAACACAATTTTCCATTTTTGTTTTATTTTAATTACTTAACAAAAATGAATGGCGTCTGACGATATACATATCTGGATTATAGCTATAGAATTATCTCTGCCTCCATTACGGCTTTAGAAAGAAAAGAGCTCTCAATCTACAGAAAGTTTCGTAAGTAATTCTGTGGTGCAAATTACCTTTTATAGTAAAGATTCTTTTGTCTAAGTTCGTACTGAAGGAGTTAAAATTTTTTTGTTATATTGGAAAGATGTTCAAATTTCTACCGATAGGACTTGTGATCAATCTTTCGTTGCCTCGTGAGTTGTTTGCTGTTTAAGAATCCACTTTTTAGTTCGGTTATTGTATGATTCTCATTTTGGCAAAGTTTATTATTGTTAAAGGATTACTCACTATTTACATCGCTCGATGATGGAGTAACTTCATTGTCTGATGAGTCACCAGAACTAAAGTAATCAATTAAACTAGAGCTGCGATGCATACTCGTAAAGTTGCTATCGCTATAGGAAGTAACAATAGTAGCAGTTTCAATTGGCATATCAACCGTTGAATGCGTACTATCACTTTTGCGCAAGTTACATTACTTTTCCTCAAATTGAGCATTGGTGAATTTCTATATGAATGTCAATTGTAGTATACAATTAAACGATCTGAAATTTGAGTTACGTTGCTGTCATCATACTGTTTTAAAGTACTCTGTATGTATAAACCAGTATGACCGTGCCACGATTATAGTCATCCCCAAACCGGGAAAACCTAAAGGAATTCTAGAATCATACAGGCCTATTAGCTTACTACCGGTACTTTGCAAAGTATTTGAAAAATTGCTGTTAAACCGAATTACTCATATACTACTGGACGATTCTCTAATTCCTGATCATCAATTTGGATTTCGGCGTCCACATGCTACCACCGAGCAAATTCATAGTCACGGACAAGATCGATTTTGAAGCTAATAGGTATTGTTCCGCTGCGTTCATAAATGTGTCGCAAGAGTTCGATTAGGTTAGGCACGTTGGCCTTTTCTATTCAATATCAAGAACCTACTTCTTTGTCAAGTTTGGTGAATGTCAAACAACACTATTTCCAATTAGCTCTGGCGTTCCACAAGGAAGTGTACTGGGGTCCGTACTATACCTACTATTTACCGCCGATTTACCAACCACTAAACAAGCTATGACTGCAACAGTCGCTGACGATACAGCTGCGTTGGCGCCTCACTATAACCAGGCAATAACATCTCGCAACCTACAGCGACACTTGAAAATGGTAGTAATATGATTCGAAAAGTGGCGTATCAAGGTCAATGGAGCAAAATCCGTCCAAGTAACTTTTACGACAAGATGAGCCGGGTAGGTGGTTCATCTTCTCTTATTAAACAATTAGCCCGTCCCACAATCCGAAAGTGCTAAATACTTGGGAATTCACCTAGACAGGTGATTGACCTGGAAAAAAACATGTTTGGACAAAGAGAAAACAGTTAGGCCAACAATTTCGTAAAATGTACTGGCTTTTAGGACAAATCGCAATGTCACTGGAGAACAAATTATAACTACACAACAGTACTTAAACAGATTTGGACCTATGACACAGCTGTGGGGACAGCAAGCCATTCCAACATTGAAATCTTAAGACGTTGTTAAGCTAAGACACTAAGATGTATATGGGATGCACCATGGTGTACCCAATGAGGTTATACGTTGCGATCTCGGTGTGCCTTCATGTCGACGAAGAAATACAGCGATATACTGTTCATTATTGCGACCGGTCAAATACCCATCCAAATACCCTCGCTGAGAGCCTCCTGGAAGTCGAAGAAGATGAGCCTCGGCTTAAGAGCGCCAGAACCTTGGATCTTCCAACTAGATTTGAATGGGTGTTTATGAGAGTGTAGTGTTACCTCTTGTCAAATTTTCCTAATTATTCAAAGGAATTTGTTAATGAACTCCTTCCTTCATGACAAGTATATTCACTTAAACACAAAATGTACTTAATGTAACTAAATGACACATTGTATGTTTCTTGAATAAAAAAAAATTGTAATTATTTAGTCAATTGTTGAATTTTGTTGTATGAGGATATTTGATGAGCTTTTGAAATACATGTTGTAATTCGTAGTTCGTTTGATGCACATAGTGATGAGAATTTCTCCATTATCATTGATAACTTTCATTAAACCGCTGCATACTGAATAGCTTCTTTCCAACTTGAGCTAAGATCTCCATTGAGAATTTTTGAATTCTGTGGCAGTTCATCAATAAGCTGTTGCAGTTCGTCGACGAAAGGAATCCGCTCTCCTTTTGGTTTACTCATGTCAGATGTGTTCAGCCTAATGAAGTACATTATTGCTTTAATGGTGACTAGTCGGCTTTAAAATCTGTTCAACTAAACGTAAACTTAAACATTGTAAATCGCTGTGAAAGGTGGTACATATGGAGTTGACTAAGGCAGATAAAATTTGTTTAAATTATAATTCGAAGGAAGTAATAATGAAATGTTTATTATCAACACTACCGTGTCAACACTATGTAAGAGGTACAATTGATAATAGTAAACAACAACATTTCTAGCTAATAGTAGTATTCCCAAATACAAGTAAAATGTAAAACAATCACCTGTTATAATCAATTTAGCTACAAACAGTAGTTTTTAAATTAATAAGAAACTCAGATTCTAAAATTATGGTCCTAAACTACAACTAAACGGCTAATAAAGCTGTTCGTCTAGAGATATTTCTGAAGCATCTGCACCATCTATTACATTTAAATGTACCAATTTTAGAAAAAATAATTTATCTACATCGTTTAATAACTTTTACATACAGTTGAGTAGTGTACACCGATATTTGGCCTGAATTAGTACAGCGCTTTCATTCATATATTCTTACAGTACAGAGCCTCATCGGAATATAAGCTATACACTTGTAATGTTCAATGTTTGTTCAACAAAATTACTTTGATTTGCCATGTACAGGGTGTCCCAACGATAGAGTAAGTAAGTTTATGCTTAACTAGAATTATTTGTAAATATTGTATGGACCATGGGGTAGAGGTAAGAAGTGTGCATTTTTAAAATATTGGAAGTTATACAGGGTGTGCCAGAAAAGCAGGACGTGAAAAAGTATGATTTTTTAAATAGAACACCCGTATTTGATTTTAGTTTTAATTCTACGTGTCCATACAAACATATTTTGTCATACAAAATATTGGCTGAAAGTTTTAGTTCTTGAGATATTCGCGTTTAAAGATTATTATGGTCATTTTCGTGGGGTTGATGAATGGGCAATTGTTCCGTTATTTCACAATAAAAAATTGATATTTCGTGTGAAAAATGAGTGATATTATACTAACGTTTAGACCGAGTAGTATTTCTAATTTTCTCAACAGGGTGTTTGTTATAACCATTCAAATTTGAAAATTCTCAAATTAAAAAAATCAGTTTTTAATTGCACACCCTATATATTTTTATTTCATTTTATTGGATTAAAAATCTATCATTTTTGTCAAATATATCCTATATCTATCTTTGATAGTTTTCGAGTAATTTCGATTTTTTCACACTAGCTACTTTATTTTCGATAACATTGCATTGCATGGATCTTGGTAGCCATGGAAAATAATAATTGCGTTACTAAGATACATAGGTTTCCTACTTGTCAAAATAAACACATATTAAATTTGTCGTTTTCGAATTTAACTTGTTATCAATTATTGTATCAATTATGGATTATTCGACAAATGAATTAATTGATATGATATACGTGTTGGGCGAGGCTGAAAAACCCTTTATTGGCACAACGAATCTACAAAATGAAATATCCTGAACGTCGAATACCTACTACTGTTGGCTTGGAAAATTTGATGGATAGATTTGATTCTAGCGGTAGTGTTAAATACTTCAAACGTAAAGTTGTTAATAAAGGGCAGCTAATGAAGAAAAGAACTTGAAATATTATTAAATATTCAAGAAAATCCCCAAATGAGTTCTAGAACATTAGCGACGATATGTGATACCTCCAAATCAAACGTGAATCGAACAACGCTGAAGTATAAGTACCATCCCTATCACATTGAGCTTCATCAAGAATTGCGAGAAGAGGATTTTGCAAGACGAATTGAATTCTGCAATATCATTAATCAACGGCTGCAATTAAATAACAACTTTTGTGCTCCATAATGTTTTCCGATGAGGCGACGTTTAAAAGTAATGGGGCTGTAAATCGGCATAATATGCACTATTACGCCATTAATAATCCATTTTGGCTACGAGAAGTTCAAAACCAAAATCATTGGTCACTAAATGTGTGGGTATACTTAATGACCAAATTATCGGTCCCTATTTTTTGATGATCCATTAACGGGCCGCAGCTATTTGCATTTCTTACGTGAAGAATTCCTGTGTTACTTGAGGATATCAATTTAGAAGGACGACTAAATATGTGGTTGCAACAGGATGGTGCACCTCCACATCTTTATCGGGACGTAAGGAATTCTTGAACCAGCAATACCCGGAGAAATGGATAGGACGTAATGGCTTTATATTATGGCCACCCAGGTCATGCGATTTAACTCCACTGGATTTTTCCTATGGGGATACATAAAAGATCGGGTGTATATTATTAAACCTACAACAAGGAGGACATGAAAATAGAATTCGCGAAGCTTGTCGCACAGTGACCCCTCTTATGTTATCCGAAGTGAGACAGAACATGAGAAAAAGGCTCAATATGTATTCAGCAAGAAGGCCTTCTGTTTGAGCATTTACTAAGACGCAATGTTGAATAATTATTGAATTACTGTTTCTCATTAATAAAAACTGTTAATTCTCGCTTAGGTGGTTTGTTTTATTTCGTCGCAATTGTTTTCCATGGCTACCACGATCCACAATAATGTTATAGTATCGTATGTAACGTAGCTAGTGAGAAAAATCGAAATTACTCGAAAACTATCAAAGATAGATATAGGATATATTTGACAAAATGATAGATTTTTAATCCCGAATAAAATGAAATAAAATATATAGGGTGTGCAATTAAAAAACTGATTTTTTTAATTTGAGAATTTTCAAATTTGAATGGTTATAACAAACACCCTGTTGAGAAAATTAGAAATACTACTCGGTCTAAACGTTAGTATAATATCACTCATTTTTCACACGAAATATCAATTTTTTATTGTGAAATAACGGAACAATTGCCCATTCATCAACCCCACGAAAATGACCATAATAATCTTTAAACGCGAATATCTCAAGAACTAAAACTTTCAGCCAATATTTTGTATGACAAAATATGTTTGTATGGACACGTAGAATTAAAAACTAAAATCAAATACGGGTGTTCTATTTAAAAAATCATACTTTTTCACGTCCTGCTTTTCTGGCACACCCTGTATAACTTCCAATATTTTAAAAAATGCACACTTCTTACCTCTACCCCATGGTCCATACAATATTTACACAAATAATTCTAGTTAAGCATAAACTTACTTTACTCTATCGTTGGGACACCCTGTATGTTTGAATGCCTTGTAGATATAAGCATTTCTTTCTTTGTTTCCTTTTTCCTCATTTCTTAAGTGAAAACAGAAATTTCAAGTGAAACATAAATTGTTTTCCTGTAATTTTTTTCTATAATAGGGTTTTAAAAGTAAAACGTAGTAGTTGATAAGAGAAGTTAAAATATAAATTGGGGGATTATGAAATCACCAATGTCGGTTGTTTGGAATATGTTTCCGCTGATGTCATTTTGGTCAATGCGCCTTGTTGATAGACGCCGTGTTTCTGTCAAGATACAATACTTCAGTCCGTTTGGAATTAAGAAATTTTCGTTACCGTTGATGCAATATTTCTCTGGACTACAGTTTGTACTCAAATAATCGTTAAGGGCACATGTCCTTAAAGCGTGATAGCGCGGATTGCAGACAGACTGCCATATTAGCAGTTTTCGTGTAAAAGCCTGTTGAGAGAAATCTATGATGCAATTCTATCAAGAGGGCAAAGAGGCTGTTTTTTTGCGCGGTTAATTGGAGCGTGGACTGTAACTCTGACCGTGATGTGCTAAACATGTGAGCTGTTACGCGCGATGTGCGATTTCGAATACCTGGAAAACCGAACATTCCGAGAAGGATGTGTTCAAGCTAAACACTATCTGGGTGTATATGGATGTAGTAGTTCACCTTTCTAGGGAGTGTATAGAATTTTCGGACACTTGGTGTCGTTTACGTACGTTTCATAAAAGGGATTGTGTTTTTTGTTAAGTGCATCCCATAGTGAAATAATTAACGAAATTTTTGCGGATTGACGTTATTGAGTAAAAACTGTTGTGGAGGTATACCATTCTTCACGTTTAATAGCAATCAGCCGTAACTGGCGAAGGTGTTCATGTACATAAATTTGTAAATACTTACATTAATTATAATAGACTTGTGAATAAATCCACCTTGTTAGTTCAATATTGTGTAAATAATACCGTGCGTAGAAGCTTTTGTGTAAATCAACTTTACAGAGTCGAATTCAGTCAAGTAAGAGAGCAACGTTAGCGAACTTGACATTTGGAAGTTCTTACATTGCTTGCCGCTTATTAGTAGTAAGAAATTTTCATGAGAGAACCTCGTCGAGGAAGCCGTTCACTTGGATTGTTTCCTCTGTAACCTGGAGGAGAAGATTCAAAAATACTTCTAGCTGGTAATCGAACTTTGCATATTCATGTGTTTTTGTTTATTTTAGACTCGACAGTGTTTTCGCCAGATTATACGGCGATAAACGAATAAACGTAGTTGTCCTTGTTGCAGTGATAGTTCATTGAGGTTATTTTAATTAAGTTTGACGAACTCCTTTTTTTTAATATTGGTTCTTTGGACGTACTTCAGATTTGTGAGTATAAAAATTTCAGTCTGTAGAATTGGTAATTGTGAGTGTTCAATTGTTTTCGTAAATGTTTTGAATTTTAACAGTATTCAGGTAACATTACCTTCGAAATTTATTGAGGGCGAACCTGCAGGTTAGACCGATTTAGAAATAGGGGCAGTATATCCTCCCCGAACACACATTTTTGAGATAATTTAGCATATGTATTGTCGTTGTGTCTCTATGACTTGTGTCCGTTTAATAGATGAACAATTAATTGGATTTACTAGCATTATTTGAAATATCCTCTCTAACAGCGGCATCAGTAATTAACGAAAATTGGTGTTGCAGAGATTTAAAACTAAGGGATTTTAGTCAAAGTGAATTATACTGATCAGAATTTCATTGATTTGATATGAAAGTGATCTGGTGGCAAGTTCCTAAATTTGACGGATTTAGTTGCACGTTTATGTTTAACTGTTTTATTTTGAGTTCTAATGATGGTAGCATTTTGTAGACGATTAGTATTTGGATTTGGATTTATCGGTAATATTTAGCGTTGTTTTTTGTTGGCAAACGTTGGGGTAACAACGTAAAATTAGGTTAAAGAAATCCATTGAACCACAACTGCACGCTTCATTACCATTTGAAGACATGTGCATATTTTGTGATTTGTTTGAGAGCTTAAGTTCCCGGAGCACTACTTACGTGCACGTGGAAGTAGCCAGTGTGTAGCTAAGTGAGACCTCTTGTCTGTTTGGGGCTCAGATGCATTCTTATCAATTTTTTTTAACAACAGACAGGCGTCCATTGCACGAATTTCTCCCGGCCGCGACACACCCTTATTGATGACTTTCGACAATATGATAAACCACCTTTTGTACTTTAATTCAGAAATACGCCCACAGCCCTCTGTCCTACCCATCTAGTCCGGTCCACTTTAATTATCTGTTACCTTCCGTGCTAATTTCATTTTCGATTTTAACAATTGAACATTTTACTAATGATTACAATTTCTCGTTTTTAATGTTTAGTGAACATTTGTATGTAAACTGTGATATTGAAAAAATTTTTATTCATAATTTTAAATTGTGAACAGGTCATTCTAGAGGTGAAACATCAATGTTTGTAAATAAAACTAAACTTTTAGAATGTGCAGAATTAATTTATATTAATCAATTACCCTTAGCAATGTTTTTTGAGTATTGTGCAATATTATTCTATAGGTGGTAGGCATGTATTCTCCATGCCAGCCGGGGAGGTACCACCACCCTTGCCATGGGCTCCTTAATATTGGGTCTCCGATTTTCTGAGCTCGGTAAGGGCTGCCGGTTACCTTTTCCATCATCTTTAATCTATTCTCATCCTTATTCTTCCTTCTCGCCCTCACTGTCTTCCTATCGGATTAAAAGTCCCAAATTAAAAAATAAGATGGCTGTGGTTCTAGGGTTATAAATTCCGGACGTAAAATCCTGCCCCACTCGGATGTCCGGGAGGGCAGGGCCCAAGCGACCTCGGTCATCGAAAGTATCAACTTTCTGATTCACTACTGCAACATCCGCGGTATCAGGTCTAATCTTAATGCTATTCATCAACATCTTGAACAATTACAACCTGATATATTGTTTCTATCTGAAACACAAGTCTCCTCTGAAAGCTCCGAGTCACCCGACTTGCAATTTCCTCAATACCATCTTCACTCTAACTTTCGATATAAAGAAGGCGTATGTGCGTACATCAAGGACAGAATTGCTTGCAAGACGGTTTCTTCCTTAGAAAATAAAAATTTTGACGTGATTTGGCTTAAACATTCTGGTCCTAATTTTGTGAAATTCTACTGTTGCATTTATAGGTCTCCTAATGACAGCAACTTTCAAGACTTCTTCGATTACCTTAGTATGAAAGTGCACTATCTCCGTCTCAGTTTCCATCTTGCGATATCTCATTTGTAGGCGATTTCAATGGTCATAACTCTAATTGGCTTCAATTTTCATCTACTACAATTCCCGCTGGTCATAGTGCAGAAACATTTGCTATTTCATGTGATCTCACACAAATGATTTCTGAACCCACAAGAATCCCTGATAACCCTAACCATACTCCACATCTTCTAGATCTCTTTCTTACATCAAACCCTCTTGTTTATAAAACTTCCGTTCTTTCGCCTTTAGGTCTTTCCGACCATTGTCTAATAAAAATCATTTCTACTGTACCTAATTCCACTGTTGTTCGCAAAACCGATAGAACCTTGTGGTGTTTTAAGTCAGCTCGATGGAGTGATTTACGGATTTCTTTGCAACCTTTCCATGGCGTGAATATTGTTTTAAGTCGTCCTCTTCTTCGGACATCGCTCTTTCAGTATCTGAAGTCATCCTCATGGGAATGGAGTTATACATTCCGAAAAAACAGTACCGTGTAGGTCATTCACGTTCCCAACCCTGGTTCAATAAGGCTTGTTCTGATGCAATATCTTTAAAAATAAATGTTACATTAAATGGAAATCTAATAAATCGGTTGACAGTCATGTAGAATACGTTGGTGCTAGAAATATCTGCAAAAGTGTCATCACTAAAACTAAAAAGTTGTTCGAACAACGAAAATGCAATGAACTAGCTACATCTCCTTTAGGCAGTCGTAAATTTTGGTCTTTAGCAAAAGCCATTAGTAAAACTTTCGAACATCTTCATTTCCCCTGACATCTATTGACGGATCGGTAGTTGCTGATTCTGTAGACAAAGCCAACGTTTTTGTGGATTTGTTTGCATCAAACTCGTGTCTCAATGATTCTGGAAAAGATGTGCCCCTAGTCAACTCTTCTTCACACTCTATGAAACCAATTCATTTTCGGTACAAGCTCTTGGAATCGATCATCAGTAGGCTTGATCTCAATAAGGCGACTGGCCCAGACGGTATCCCAGCTATTGTCTTAAAGAAATGTTCCCCGAACTAGTACCAGTCCTATCTAAGCTCTATACGATCTCTATATCTTCTGGGGAATTCCTTCATCATGGAAGTTAGCAAATGTTCAACCTATTCCCAAAAAGGTGATAAGACCGATCCCTCAAATTACAGACCAATTGCCATCACTTCCATTTTGTCTAAAATCATGGAAAAATCCATCAATCAGCAACTGCTCACGTTCGTTGAAACTAACAAACTCCTTAGTGACCACCAATATGGGTTTAGGCAAAGTCGTTCAACAGGCGATCTTCTTTCATATGTGACCCAAGTTTGGAACAATACAGTAGAGCAGTCCGGTGAAACAGTTGTAGTCGCTTTAGATATCTCAAAGGCATTTGACCAAGTTTGGCATAAGTGTTTACTTGCCAAACTCACCTCGTTTGGGTTAAATGATACGCTCATCAACTGGGTTTCTAGTTTTCTTGATAAAAGACGAATACGTGTCGTAGTTGATGGCTTTTTTTCAAAAGAAGTTAGCATTAACTTACCACAGGGATCCGTTATAGCGCCTACACTTTTTCTGCTGTACATAAATGACCTTATTTCTTCAACAACTAACCCCATCCATTGCTTTGCTGACGATAGCACTCTTCACTGTAGTTCATCTCAGTCTACTCATAGTGATAATCCACCTTCTATGTCAAATCAAGAAATTAAAGCTGAAATGGCAAATTCAATCAACAAAGACATTCAACGTATTCTCGAATGGGGAAGCAATAATCTAGTTAAATTGAATGCTAACAAAACTCAGTGTTGCCTTATGTCCGCCAAAAAAGATCGATCATTTCCTGTTGTAAGTATGAATGGCTCAGTTCTTAAGTTTTCAGACTCTATTACTCTGTTGAGTATGACTGTATCTTCAAATCTCTCATGGGTTGACCATCTTCTGTCAGCTACCAAAACAGCTGCTCGTAAAATAGGCTTTTTGTACAGATCTAAGCAGTACTTTACCTCTCGACAACTCCTTCTGTGTATAATGCCCAAATTCGGCCTAATCTGGAATATAATTCTCACCTTTGGGTTAGTGCTCCCCAATACGCTCTCGATATCGTTGATCGTATTCAAAAGAGAGCGATTAGGCTTATACATGACCCGTCCTTAACTTCTCACATACAGTCCCTTGAGCATAGAAGGATGGTTTCGGTTCTTTCTTTGTATTATCGTTATTACAACGGCTATTGTGCTGGTGAATTACATTCTTTGATACCATCTCCGGCTATCTTTGCGAGAAACACTCGGTTCGCTCATTCACATCATCACTATGCAGTACAAATCTCCACTTGTCGTACCAAACGGGCGCAATCCACATTTTTCTGCACGGCTTCTAAACTCTGGAATGATCTCCCTCGTTCCTGTTTTCCTCTCACTTATGATATGAGAAAATTTAAAGTAGCTATTCATAGGCATCTATTGGCAATTCATTATCCCTCTATCCATCCTCCTAAGTGTTCCTGAGTGCATTAGCACGTTAGGCCTTATTTAGCCTGTTCAGGTCCACAATCATAAAAAAAAGAAGAATTCAGGGAAGAAAATATTTACAGACCACCTACCCATTGAAAAGACAATATCAACTTGTTTTTTGTCAAATTTTCGATAGCTTTTCAGATATCCTCCAACAAGTTTAAATAAGTTATTATTAGTGCGCGGTGATTTTAATTTTAATCAATTCAATAATAATTCAAATACCGAACAGTTGTTTGATATATTTAACTCATATGGAATAACATTATTAGTTATTGATCGCATTAGAATTTTTACAACTACTAACATTACCTGCTCCTCAATAGATTACATTATCACCAATATACCTCACTCATTAAAAACGAATAATCTTGATCCAAGTATATCAGATAATACGATACACAACGACAATAAATTTCAGTACCTACTATCTTTTTAGAAATCTAAGTGATCAGTCTTTTTCGGAGCTGAAGAATTAACTATCTAAACTTAAATTCAATCTTAACGTTGAAGATGAAGTCAACCTGTTATTTGATAAGTTTTTTATGAATTTCTTTCGAGACGCCAATGTAAAACAATAAAGTACAGTTTTGTATTATAAGTGTTTTGTAACTGTGGTTATTAGTTCAATTGATCGGCCTATTTCCACAGTTTTTCATGTTGGTTGAATTAATCGGCTTATTTCCACAGTCTTACATATTAATTGAGTTGATCGGCCTATTCCCATTAGTCGCGGGGATCTGTGTATTTACAGAGTTTCTCATATTAGTTGAGCTAATCGGCCTATTTCCACAGTTTTTGTTATTAGTTGAGTTGATCGGCATATTTCCACAATCTTACATATTAGTTGAGTTGATCGGTCTATTTCCACAGTTTATCATATTAGTTGAGTTGATCGGTCTATTTCCACCGTTTCTCATATTAGTTGAGGTGATCGGCCTATTTCCACAGTTTCTGTGGAAATAAGCCGATCAACTCAACTAATAAAGCTAAAGTTTGACGCAAACAGAATCTTTAACATAAGTTTCTCTGGAAGCCTAAATGACAAAAGAAAATCATTGAAAAATTTAGATTGGTTACGTAAAAGAGTTCAATTTGAAAATTCAACTCAAAATTATAGATCTTTAAAGAGAGAAGTGAGAAAACTAATAGGAAATGAAAAACTTTCGTTTTTTAAAACAATAATCGACAATTCCACAAATAAAAATAAAACTCCTTGATAAATGGTACTAAAGGTAAACGTAAAAGCAGCACAATAAAAGAGATTAATTACAATAACAAAATATTAACAAACTCAACTGAGATAGCTACAGCTTTTGGAGAATACTTGTCCAGCGATGTACGCCATTTTGGAAACAATTTAAGTGGAGAATGCACAACGGACATATTTTCTCTTGAGACTATAGTCTTTATTCCAGTCACTAGTAACGACTTACTTTCTGTAATACAAGGTGTTCCTAATAAAAAATCAACAATCATCGAAGGAATACCTGTATCTGTTATAAAACATTGTAGGAAAATAATTGCACTTATAATCCCATAATCAGTCAGTGCAAGTTTCCAACGTCACTAAGTTAGCTTCAGTCATCTTGTTATTCAAACAGGGTAAACCCAGTAGTGTCGAAAATTCTCGGCCAATTGCCATACTTAGCATCTTCTCAAAAATAATTGGAAAGGTTGTAGCTAAACAGGTTGAATCGTATTTAGTAATTACTAGTAGACAACAACGTTTCCGACATAGTTGCTCAACTGAATCTAGTACAATTGAGTACGTTCAATAATTCGTCAGCGGAAAGTGGATATTGGTGATCATGTCGTATCTATTTTATTTTATTTGATAAGGGCCTTTGACATGGTCGACTAGTCTTTCGTGTCGGATAAATAAATAGTCTTGGTATACGAGCATGCAGCAATAACTGGTTTGTGTCTTATTTACAATATAGAAAGATTGTGATGCATATTAATAATGTTTATTCAAAACAATTTGATTTAGATTTAGAAACACCACAAGGCAGTGTTTTAGGACCATTATTTTTTCTCTTTATTAATGACCTACCAAAGGATATTTCTGACGGAACTACTTGCATTGCACTACAAGAAAAATTACATTATACGAATACTTGACTATTAGCAATGCTACAGTAAAATTCTCTACATCGGAAAAATGTTTGGGTACATTTTTGGATAGCGGTTTCTCCTGGGATGTCCACATCAACCCGGTTTGCAAAAAATTAAATCAATGCTTCTGCTTATTAACGGTGTTAAAATCAACATAGGACAAAACAACTCTGCCTCATGTATTTTATTCATATGCTTATACGCAAAATACAGTGTATTATCGAAAATTACCCCCAACATTTTGATGTGTCGCTGAAAATTGATGTTTTGTCCTTTTAATTTTAGTAGAGCATTGTTATGGTCGCTCCGAAGTTTACAAAAGTGGATGTCTTGAGTTTTCCTTTCCGATATACGAAATCCAGTTCTTTCAGCCAAATCTAGTAATTAGTCTATTCGATTTTGAATAGCTGTCTGAATATCCTCAATATTTTCACCGCTGCAAAACATAATGAGGTCATGCACACATAAACAGGCTAAAAGTGGTTCTTTAACATAATCAATTAGGTGATTTACAGTAATTAAGAATAGCGAACAGCTTAAGACAGATCCCTGTGGGATACCGTTCTCCATGCATTGGGTTTTGGAGACCGTCGTTCCAATTCTAACTTTAAATGACTGGACTAACTATTTTTTTGTGCGCTTTTCAATAAAACGTTTCGTTGGGAGAGTAATACTAATAGGACAGTGATCACTATTTTGAAACTCCTCATGAGAAGCAAATGCTAAGTCTATGGCTATGAAATTATTTGATTTCCCATTGAACTGAGTAGAGGCGCCAGTATTTAGTAATACAAACAGGTTGCGTTCCATGATCTCTTGTAGGATGAGACCTCGTCGGTCTGTGGTAATTGAACCCCACGCTGTAGAGTGCACGTTAAAATTCCCAATTAACAGAAAAGGCAAAGGAAGTTATTGTATTACACCTTCAATGTCGTCTGTATTCCAATTAAATTCTGGAAGGTATATGTTGCATATAGTAGCTTTAATAGGTGTTTCAATTTGGATGCCCACTGCTTGCATTGATGTATTCAACTTAATTCCTTTTACATTATTTTTTACATATATGCAGACTCCTTCTCTTGCTCGAATATTTAAGGAATTATTCTTGCTAAAGTTTTGGTGACCTTTAAGTTGAAGCCTCTCATCACCCTTTAAATGGGTTTCTTGGGGACACACACAGAAAGGATTATATTTGGCTAACATCATCTTAAGATTGCAATAATGTAATTTTAATCCATTACAGTTACACTGCAAACTATTTTCGTTTGTATGGATAGTACTAAGTTGCCTTAAGTTTTTTATTTTTAAGTGATAAAACAGATGGATATCTTAATAGATATAATAAACAGATAAATAAGTATAAATATGTACATAAATAAACATATACACACAGAGTGAGTGTCTACTGCGTGGACGGAGGATTTCTCCTTAACTATTAGAGATATGAAAACCAATTTTGGTGTGGCAATACACGATCATTGGACCTACACCTTAAAAATAATTAGATATATACAGTGATTGACAAAAATATGCCAACCCAAACCTGTGTTTTTTTAAATGTACTTTTGTATTTTTGGAATCACTATTATATTTAGAATAAAAGTATAGAAATTTGCATCTGTACCACTAACCATTCTGCAGATAACGTCACTTTAGTACCAAAATAGACTTAACTTTGGAACCACGATGCGAGCGTTGTCACCACGATTTTGTAAATCTGTTTATACCACCGACTATTAATGATAGTCTACTAACAAACACACTGGGAATTTTTTCGGAAACATGTAAAACTATACAGTACGATTAACTTACGCGAAATGTAATTTTTCTCAAATTTTTCAAAGCCAACACCCTGTATATTTTTTCACATTTCGATTCCCCGTGATAAGTAGATACTAATTGATAATAGGTCTCATAGCCATAAGACTCTTCTTGAGATATTGACGCTTTATTTGAAAATATTGACGTACAGAAGAACAAATAAAACAAAATCCAGAGCAATTAAGCAAATACGAATCGCAAATAAATTCTTTAACTGATAGCAAAACTTAATTAATAACTAAACAATAAAATAATTCTCTACACTTAAAAATAAGTTGAACAAGTTAACATTAAGGAATAAAACCATAAATTCAAATTAAATGTTCAAAATGCTGACCACACCTAGCTGAACACTTTTGATTGAAACGCAGCTCTAATTCTATTTTTCATATCTTCTCTTGTGGTGGGAGAATGTTGGTAAACTTCTTCTTTAACGTAGCCCCAAATGAAGAACTCAAGGGGCGTAAGATCCGGTGATTAGGCTGGCCAGTTCTGCACACCACCTCGTCATATGCACCTCATCGGACAATTTCTATCGAGATATTGCCTAACGTTGATTGCATAGTGTGAAGGGTGTCCGGAAAATTCACCGCCAGCAATTCACCGCCAGCAGTTCATCGCCAGCAATTCACCGCCTACGCAATTCATCGCCAGCAATTCACAGCCGGAAAATTCATTGCTCCGTACCATATTTATTTTTATTATTTGAAGATAGCATGTTAGCGTTAACCAGGAGACATCACGTGGAGGTCTTATTGCTATAGTCTCCCTTTTTTTTTTAGTTTTCTAATCTGAAGAGATACTGAAATGTGTTTATGTTTAGAGAGTGGTGTTGTGAGCGATTCCTCGCAGGTAATCGAAAATATTCATATCTATATTGTGATGTGTACCTACTACTCTTTGTAGCCGTTGAGCGCAGTCACGGTATTTTCTCTTAGGCCTTGGAGGTTCATCATCACTTAAATACTGCTCAATGCGTAGTTCATTTAAGCTTTGTTCTCGTTTAATGGCCGAGATGAATTTCCATATATTTGGATGGTGTGCTGAAACTTGTTACTCAAATGCCATATGCCATCCTTCGACCGAATTGTTGGTTTTAGGAAATCCTTGAAAAACTGCTTCGTAACAATTCCACACGGCATGATCAAAGTGCGGTGGTCTTCGCTGCTGACACCTATTCGGACGGCCTATCCACGTGTCTTCGAAATAATCGACGACGTCTTGCTCTTCGGGTGGAAATATATTATTGTCGCACATTTCTTGGAATACTTGAACAACGGAGTCGACCGGAACAAATGCCAAGGCAGAGAGAAAACGAAGATTGAATGCAAAATCAGTGTCCGTTTCGTATTGTTGTTTTAAACCGTTGGTTTGAATATTTCTGAAAATACTTTGGCAGAAATGGAAGGCAACCTTGATGTCTAATATGTGGAAATTCTGTTTTCACAGCGTTTATCATTGCCTTCTCAAAGTCTGTTGTTATAGTAGCAGGTTATACAGATGGTTGCAACTCTTTAATTTTTCTGAAGAAAGCAGCGTACGTTACTTCGCTTTTGTTCGGTAGCAAAGCATAGACTAAAGGCAACGAAAGGTTGTTTTTAAAGCCATGAAGCGTAAAAATTTGGTAAAATAAATGCGGAACGGTTTTGAACCTGCCGTCAGCGTACCAATTCTCACTCCGTGCCAAAAGTTGAAGATTACGCCTAGTGCAAAAAATTAACATTCTGTTCTCGTCGCCGTATCCGGAGTCAAATAACAAAAATTCTTCTCCGTTCAAGGACATTTTGTAGTCTTCGGGAAATATAATTTCACTGCGATGCCCCGGAATAGCAGGGCCGTCATCATTTCTTTGCCTAATATTTCTTAGGGTTCGTTTGATGGTATCTACACTTGGCAGTTTTGCCGTAGCCGCTTGGCTACATCCCACAGAAGCAGACGATAAAATAAAACGGGGCATATCTCTTGTATTGGTCGCAGAATCACGAATAACATCCAATATCTTAGCAGCTTCAGGTTTAGCTGCATCACCGGCGTGATTATGTTCTTTCCAGCGTTTGACGATTTCATCTTCCACAGTTGTCACGCGAGCTGGACACTTCGTCTGCTGATATTTGTCACATCTCCACTGTGTTTTTTCGTCAATCGCCTTATCCTTAAAGAAGCAGTGACCACCTTCGCACAATTTTCTTTTACCATTTTCGGTTGAAATAAACTGGAGAGCCATTTTGGAACTAACAATTCACTTAAACTTGAGTATTCAAAAATACTAAGACAACTTGAACAGCGTGCTTAAGCAGTAACCACGAGATTCACAAGTCAACAGTCGCAGTTGAAATGAAATGTAAGTTTAGACCATCCAACTTTCTAAATTATCATTTAATCACCTATGACTTGTTTATTTTTAACTTCATGAATTATAAGAATTCCATCCCCAAATACGCCATTAACGACATACCAAAGGAACTTTCTAAATTAGTAGTTAATGTAAGTTAATCACAGAACAATTAAAAAAGTAAATGAAAATTCAATTAATATACAGGTACTTACATATCACAATGCGGATATGAATATCTTCGATTACCTACCTGAAATCGCTCACAACACCACGCTCTAAACATAAACACATTTCAGTATCTCTTCAGATCAGAAAACTAAAAAAAAGGGAGATTATAGTAAGCCGACCTCCACGTGATGTCTCCTGGGTAACACTAACAGGCTATCTTCAAATAATAAAAATAAATGTTACGGAGCGATGAATTTTCCGGCGATGAATTGCGTAGGCGGTGAACTGCAGGCGATAAATTGCTGGCCGTGAATTGCTGTCGGTGAATTGCTAGCGGTGAATTTTCCTAAAATCGGTGTGAAGGGGCGCTATCCAGTTGAAACCACACCGTACGAATATTATCTACCTCGATATTTTCCAAAAGCTCGGGTAAATCATTTTCCAAAAACTGTAAATATCTTTCTCCAGTAAGACTCCCATCAAAGAAAAAAGGACCAACCACATTAAAATTGATTATACCACCCCACACATTAACTGACCATCGATGCTGGTGATCAACAACTCTTAAGATATGTAGATTAGTATCTGAATAGTGATTATAGTTATATGTATTAATATTGCCATTATTGTGACTAGTTGCCTCATCCGTAAATAGAATGTTATTAACAAAATTGGGTTCTTCATTGACTTTGGCAGAAAGATTCACGATTTTGAAAATCTATTTCACTTTAAGCTTGATAAGGATGCAATTTGTTTTTTTAATAAAGCTGCGAACTGTACTTCTATTTAGGTCTAGGTGTGTACTTAGCTCTCTGGTACTAATTTGCGGATTTTCTATCCTTCTATTCTAAATTTAACAGTTAATCCAAAAATTCAAAAATATACAGGGTGTTCCTTAAAAAACACAAGTTTGGGTTGCCGAATTTTTGTCAATTACCCTGTATATACTTAAATATTTTTAGAATGTAGATCCTATGATCGTGTGTTACCACACCAAAGTTGGTTTTGATATCTCCAATAGTTAAGGAGCAATCCTCCGTCCACGCATAGACACCCACCCTGTATATACATACATACACAAATATGACTGGAAAAATTATTACACAAGCATAATTTAATAAATAAGTATGTATAGATTAGACAAATAATCGTATATACAGACCCAACAGTGAAACATAAAAGTAGGTACCTTTACAGATCGTGAAGGATATTATCATAGTTATTTATCACATCTCTAATAAACCTCCCGTGTCTGTAGGGCAATCGCCCGTACACACGGAGGCTTCGTTAATCTCTTGTCATTGTTGGCTCGATATCAGAGCCTCTACTATTTTTGTTTTTAGGGACACCCTTAGGCCAACCCTTTTTTTGGTTTCGTGGATATTCCCACATCTTCTTCAACATATAACGCAGGTGGCCTTGACCTCTTTTCAATAACAGAACTTTCAGTATCCTTTTGTGGAACTACGTGGTGGCATATTACGACTGTCAATAAGGGTTGACCTTATTGTAGGGGCCATTTTTTCAATAATTTCTACCACCGTTGCAATTTTTGTCTGAACGTACTGAGTATGCGATACCGCTGCTGTAGGAGTCTGGCTTATCACTTTCCGTTTTGCTTCTGGGCATGTAAGTTTTTCTATAAGTTTGATTCTCTGCACTGTTGCTTCATTTTTATAAATTCGGCATTCTTTTGATCTGGAGGTGTGAGTTCCTCCGCAATTAATACACTTTGGTGGTGTAAGACGTTGTGCATCATCTCCTGTACACCTTTACCACATATACATTTCTGGGTGTTATTGCATCTTATTGCAATATATCCAAATTTCAAACAATTTAAGCACCTCATTGACGCAGGTACGTATGGGCGAACCTCTAAGCTATAGATAGCAGCGATAACTTTCTTTGGAAGATTAGAAGAATCAAATGTTAATATATGTCATGCAGTTTCCAAACTTTCGCCATCCCTTTTTGCAGATATGCACTTTACATCTATAACACCTTGATGTTTCATTCCCTCTCTTATCTCATCATAAGTACAATTTAAGGCATCTCTACAATATATTACACCCCTACTGCAGTTTAAAGCACCATGTGGGACAACTTTCACATCGGAGTCACAAAATTTGTAACTTCTAATAACCTTTAAAATTGATTGTTACTTATTGTCTCTATAAGGAGTCCATCTTTTATTTTCCTACATCCGTTTACTTATCAGATTAATCCATAAATAGAACGCGAAATTAGAAAACGATTAGTTCTTCCAAAATTATAATTTTTTTTATAAGGCATCGACTGCGAAGTCATTAGCCTTTACGCTTCCGGAGTCAACGTTGCAGTAATAATTTGCTATCCTTTAAGAAATGTACAATATTTTTGACGTTCTCGAAGTCGTTACTTACGCAGACTTATAATTGCGCGTCTAGGTTATGTTAGCATCTTAGTACTCTATACTTCTTGCAGTCGTTTAGGACATATGACACAGTTATTGTTACTATACAGTCTGTACAATGTGGTTTAGTTTTGCCTAGAAGGAGATGGGATGATGTTAAATTTGTGTGCCCAATACGCAGACGTGTTAATGGAACCTGTTCTCGTCTGTATAATTTTTTAGTAGCGATTTTCTTGTTTTTTATTTTGAACTAAAATGTCACATTTGCTTTCCAGGCTAAAACCCACTTCGTAATAACAGTTTTTGTCGTAAACTGTGTAATATCTTCTGTTCGGACTATGCCAATATCAATTGTGGTCTTATGCGTTGTATTTTTTGCCGCCGTGTCCAATGATTCGTTACCATTAATACCGATGTGTGCCGGGCACTATACAAAATACACCTCTTTATTTAAGGAGCTTTTTAGGAAGTTTAAACATGTTAAAAATAACTGTACCGTTGGATTTTCCGAGAACGCGTCTTTCCTACCTACTAGTGCACTTAATGATCATAAACTGTGTGGATTTGGATACGGAACAGTACCAAAGTGCTTACAAAATTGCGTACAGTTCCGCATGTTGGCGTATTTTGGCAATGTCCAGCTGTGGATTTCATCTCACATGCGCTCCCTACTCGTTGGTCGATTTAGGACCCGTCTGTATATATCTTCACGTGTATTGGGTGATTATGTAGCGTTGAGAAAATCGCTTGAGGTAGTCGTTGTTTGCATTTGCAGTGTTATTTAGATGAACAACAGGTTGTTCAATTATCCACTGTGGTTGTTCGTTAAAGCATTGTGTAAACGGTTCGTACAGCATTTCACCACAGATTTGGTTCATGTTTTCTTGACCTCGAATACAATACATAATTGTTCGTCGGGATTTATACATGTCTACACATGGGTTTTCGTATAATATTTTATGATTTGGGTGGTTAGGCAGAGCCTTTATTTTCATTTCATAGTTGATGACATTTTTGATGAATTGATGGTGTAGCGGTAATACTTCCGCTTCGACACATATGTCGACCAGAGGACTAGTTCGAAAAGATTCCCAGCACAAACGCAGTCCCTGACAGTGAACCCTGTTTAATTTATTGAACCAGGTTTTCCTATCTCCCGAGAGAACTGCAGAACCGTAATTTATCTTGGCCAGGACAATTCCTTTATAAAACCTGAGTCATATTTTTTTATCTGCACTGCATGATATATGACTAACACAACCGAGAATATTTAAGGCTTTCTTGTATTTTAGCGTAAGCTCTTCAATATGGAGCTTCCAATAAAGCTTTACGTCCAGAATCATACCAAGAAATATAATTTTGTTTTTGATTTCAATGGTATGGCTATATACATGGGGACGAGGGTGTTCGTGTCTGTTTCTTAATCGACAATAATCCATAGCATGGGTTTTGGTATAAGAAAAGCTATAATCGATACCATGCGCAAAATTTGTTAGGTTATCAGTTGCTAGCTACAAACTTTGAGTTATATTGCTTGCTATCGGACCTGAGATATAAATAATCAGGTCGTCTACAAACATACTTTTTCCAAAAGATATGGTTGGATTGAATTTAAAAGCGGGGCGCGTTTAGTGTAGGTCTTTGCGGTACTCCGTTCTTTCGCGTTCGTTCTGATAAAACTGGAATGTCCTTTCTTTTAAAAAACTAGCAATAGTGGTAGGTTGCCCTTAAGTCCTCGTCCATTTAGCCTCTGTACAATCCCGTGCGGTTTTGTGTGGTCAAACGCCTTCTTTATGTCGAAAAAACTGCAATTAGATGTTCTCTTTTTGTAAAGCTGTTTAGTATATCATGCTTAAGTTGTACTAAGTTGTCTGTTGTGGACTTCTGTCTCCTTGAATTAATTGGAAAGTCAGATAGGTTATGTTTTTATAGGTACCAGACTAATCGTGTATTTACCATTTTTTCGAACAGTTTACTAAGGCGGCCGGTAAGAGATATTGGCCTATAACTCTGTGGCTCAGAGCGTTTTATTACATGCCTTAGAATGGGGACAATAATAGATTTTTTCCAAAAAGTTGGATAAACACCAGATGTCCAAATATTGTTGTTTAGGACCAAAATTTTTGTTTGTTCTTCATGGGGTAGTTGTTTAATAAATTCATATGTTATTGAATCTAGTTCAGGTGAAGAGTGTTTAGCTTTTAATATGCCTTCTAAAATTCTACTATAGTGAACGGCAGGTTATATGGTTCTCTTTGGTCACTGGGAAAGATTATTGGTGTTTCTGGGTCATCCCCATTAAGCGGTATCGTTTAATTGCTTTGTTCAAATGCATCTGCAAGACTTTCCGATATGTCGCAAGGTTCGTCTATAGCTGTTCCATTTATTATTAAACTATGTGACGCGTAACATCTAGGCGCTTTGATCTTGCGCCAAATTTCTTGGTTAGGAGTGGTTGGTTTTAAGATGGAAAAATACCTTTCCCACGATTTACGCTTACTACTTCTAATAAGTTGTCTAGCTTTGGCTCGCGAACGTTTAAAGTTGATTGCGTTTTCGAGTGTGAAATTTCTTCTAAAACGCTTTTTTTTTCATTAATTGCTATCTTGGCGCTTTCAATCCACGACGGACCTCTACGTTTCCGTGTCTCTATGGAAGACTTCGGAATACTACTTTTAACAGCGTGAGTAGTCTTAGTTGTAATATCGTTTGAAGAGACTTCTAGATTTGAGAAGATATTGAATTGTTCTAGATTGCGCCTGTATTTTTTCCAGTATGCTTTGTGGGCCAACCATTTCGGTACGCAGATATTTTTTTTGCAGCACTTTGAAATTCAGTTGTTATTGGAAAATCACGTGAAATAATACCGTCTTGTAACACTTTCCAATTGAGTTTAGAGGCAACTTGAGGTGTACACATAGATATGTGGTGAATTAGACCTAGCGTTGAAAAAGGTAGCTTCGCCTGTATTTAAAAGTACAAAAATTTGTTGATCTATAAAATGTTCTATAATGCCACCTCAGTATCGTTTCTACTAATACACGTTGGAGGAATTTGGCATGGTTCGTCACTGTGATCTGATAAACCGCAATGTCAAGGTCTATCTCTGTTACACTTGGATGAACCATGCTCAAACCTTTGACATTGGAGGCAACGTAAAGGGTTTGGATGGTAAGGTCGTATAGGTAGTAGGTGAAAAGCTGCTCTTGCAGACGCTGGCAGTATCGCTCGATCAAAAGTGAGTAGTATAAAGTTAGCTTTTACTGTTTTTCCATTCTTCCTAATAGTCAAAAATGTTGCATGTATGACTCCCTGCTGTGCAAGGTTTTCTTTGATTTCTGTTTTGTTTTTAATTTAATGTATTATGTGGTGTTGCGTCAATATTTATGTTATTGAATTGTTTTATCATTAACAACTTATTTATTTGGGATCTGTTTTTAATTTCAATTAGTAAACTTTCCTTGATTTTACTTAGGGTTTTCACGTCTCCAACTTAGCTATTAATTGTACTCTAAATTGGAAAAGGGCTTACCTTACTAAAAACACCTTCATCAGATTTTTTAGCACGATTTATTTAGAATAATAATCGGGCCTGTTACTATTCGCTGGATTTTCAGTTGATCTACCTTATTTAGCTCTGGAGGCAATGGACGGTTGCGTGCTAGCTTGAGCAGTCACAACGATACTAGTTCCGTGCTCATTACAAGGTTGTCATTAATTCCAGAAGCTTTTACATGCTCCTTAGGCTGGTTGTCCATTACGGATACCGAGCAGCCGCTTGGTAACGGTCGGATGAGGCCTGTCTGCTCCGACTCGCTCCCGACGGGTACTGGAGACAATCAGAAATCTTGCGTCGTAAAATGTTGGCGCCCGGAGGGAATCGAATAGTTGCTGCCCATGTCCATTGCGTAGTCGTTTCCAAGTTGCATTTTATCGTTACCTGCCAGTGGGCCAAGGCCTTTTTTGTTATTTTTACATTTTAAAGAGAAACAAGAGACAGGAGGAAAGACGAACAAACAAGACTTTACGTGGTTAATGGTAATGAGGGCCAGATCTTCACGCGAAACTCATTGCCGGCTTCTCAGTAATGTGGTGTTTTTTACATTTGGTATTTAATTCCTTTGGTATAAGCCCGTTAACGTAAATGACAATAGGAAATATGAACACTTTTTACATTTTCCACATGGTTTTAATTTCTTCCGCTAGATCT
The DNA here is from genome assembly GCA_036346205.1 of Vesta saturnalis. Taxonomy (NCBI): domain Eukaryota; kingdom Metazoa; phylum Arthropoda; class Insecta; order Coleoptera; family Lampyridae; genus Vesta; species Vesta saturnalis. The sequence goes on from JARFJB010002141.1 coordinate 74,038, forward strand.
GTATATTTTCGTATTTTTTCTGTTGTTGTTTTTTGTGTGCTGTGGTCCAGGGGATGTGCGATATCAATTAATGTGGTAGTTTTATTAATAAACGATTTGTCTGTTATGACTGTTCGGTCCCAGTACATCTTGAAATCTTGATTTTCTTTGACTGCTTCGGGTGTGTATGTATAGTATGGATATTCGATTGATTCAATATTGTATTTCTTCAGCAAATATTGGTGAAGGATATTCTGTTTACGGTAGGCTTGTACATCATTCTGTGATGTGTTTGATGGTTTCTGGTGATGTTTTGCAGCTTCTATAGCAGCTTCTATATTTATCGTTTTTTATGAAGGATTTTGTTATATATTTTTGGCAGTTTTTTGTGTTTACAACTTGGTATTGTATGGCAAACATGGAACTTTCTGTTTCAATGTAGAGGAGCCCTAATTCCACCCATTTTGTCGAAAATTAATGTTGTTTGTGAAGGTCGTGCTTAAATTTGCTATGCAGTTGTTTGCTGTTAATGCTAATTGTGAACTATTTTTGTCTATGTGTTCTAACTGTGATTCCTTTTATTTTGAAGTATGTCCGTAGGTTACTCTGTCTAGTGCTTGTATGTCTGTTATGCTCCAGTCGATGACTCCAAATGAGTAGGTTAGGGTCAGTATTGCCCATGTATTAATGACTTTAAATTTATTTTTGGCGTTTAGTTCTGTTTGCATGATTCTCTTTAATCTAATCTGATATTTTTTTAAATATTTTAATTCATATTTTTGGTGTTACATGTGAGTGTTTCTTTAATTCCCAGATAAGGTTTGTTTTCTGTTAGTTTTGGGAAAGATATGTTGTTGATGGTAAGTTTAATGTTGTTGGTTATTTTACCCCTTTTAACAATGAGGGATGTCTATTTATCTAGACCGAACTTCATGTGTATATCTTTTGAGAACGTTTCAGTGGTTTCTAGAAGTGAAGATAGTTTATTTTGATCTGGGGCGTATATCTTTAAGTCGTCAACGTAGAACAGATGGGATATTTTATAATTATTATTTATTTTGTATCCTATTTTTGTTGAATTGAGTGCTAAGATGAACCATTTTGGGCTTCCTTGGAAGATTCCTCTCTTAATTTGTATTTTATTTGTTTCCAGTTTAGTATTATGCAGGCTAAGGTTTAATTTTGTTTCCCAATTTGTCATTGTGTATTTAAGGAATTTTACGACTTTGTAGATTTGTAAGATATGAAGAAGCCATGAGTGAGGGATTGAATCATATGCTTTTTGGCAGTCAATCCGAGTAACTGCTATGTTCCTATATTCTTTTCTGCTTGCTTTGTTATAATACTGTCTATTATTAGTTGTTCTTTACACCCTTTAGCTCCCTTTGTGCATCCTTTCTGTTCTTCATGTTCGATATTTTCTTCTGTAATGTGTGTTGTGATTTTTAGGGCTATAGTTTTCGTGATTGTTTTGTATAACGTATTTAGACATGTTATTGGTCTGTAATTTTTGGGCTTGTGTTTCATTTTTGGGTTTAAGAAAAATTATGCCGTGTGTTAGTGTAGTTGGAGTATTTGCTGGATTTGTTATTGTATGTTTGATTATTTGGGCCATTTTCTCGTGGAGTGTTAAGTGTTTCCAGAAATAATTGTAAATTTTGTCTGGTCCTGGTGCTTTCCAATCTGGTAGCTTTTAAAATCATTGTAAGTTCCTCTTTTGTTATTTCGTATTGTGCCATGTGTTCTATTTATTCCGTTGTTTTCTCTTCTACTTCTATCCATTGGTTTTTTGTGTGTTCGATTTGTTTTGACCATATTGATTTCCAATAGTTTTCAACTTCCTCTATCTTGGGTAACTGTGTAGTTGATAGTTGTTGTGTCTAAGTTTTCTAGTGTTTGTTAGAATTATTTTTATCTGTTGCAAAGATTCGGTTGTCTTGTCTTCTTGTATGTGATTTGATGTATCTCTTAAGCCTTTTGCTGGTAGCCATAAGTTTTTGTTTCAGTGTGTCTATTATTTCTGTTGTTATGGTACCGGAATTTGTTTTTAGGTTATATTTTTATAAAATTTTCTGTTTTTGCTTAGGTGATGTTAATGAGTACTTTATTTGAGTTAGGTCACTGCAATTGTGCTTATTTTATTTTCTATTCGTTTTGCCACGATGGTTTGCCGCCGATATTATTCATAGGTTTTTGGGTTTCGGTTTTTGTTTGTTAGTGAGGTCTAACTTTCTGCAAATTGAAATGGTGTGATGTAGGCGATATCTATGATATCGTTAGTCATTAAGGACGAGCTATATCCCAGAAACCGCTTATGTTACGACTTCAAAATAAAAAATTCTTCAGTAAATGTGGCCAAGAGGAAATGCTGGAAATAATTTTAAAGTTTGTAAATGGACCGCTGGGTGATGTAACTGCTGTAGTAAATAAAAATGTCTAATAAGTAACAGAAACTTAAGGAAAAGGTATATTGAAATATTATAGTTGTATTTTTGGGACAATTTTACCCATTTTTGTATAAGAGTTTTTCTAACTTCACAGGTTTTCCGTAGGGGAGCTGAAACTTGTCAGACAAACATGTAATTAAGTCGTAACATAATCGGTTTCTGGATATAGCCGGCGTCCTTCTTTAATGACTCACCCGGTACATTGTTTACGTTATTCTCTACGTAATCATACTTTTGTACTGTGTTTTTTGTTTTTAAGTTATATGTTAATTTTGGCAAACTTTCCCTGTTGTTGGGATTACATCCTTTTAGATGAATCATATTTTTTTTAAATAGGTACTTTCTCCATTTCAGATTGTGGGCTTTTGTCTTCTTAACAATATGTTGTTTATTCTGAGTGTAACGTTGTATGTTATGTCTGTTATGGGACTGTTGCGGGTTATTTCAGTAATTGGTACTTGGGGTAATAGGGAGACTTCTTTGCTGCGTGTGATTTGGTCAGTTTGTGTCTTATTATTACCATTACTATTATTATTATATTATTGCGCTTGATTTCGTTCAGAACGGACGTATTTTGCGCGCTCTTAAAGTGTGATGTAAAACGATTAGTTGCCTAATAAATTTATTAATTAGATGTGTTTATAAGCTAGTGAAAGTGATTTTCTATAACGAAATGTAATTACTGTAAGGAAATTATAAATTTTGAAGAAGTAAAATGCTTTACATGCAATGAATGCTATCACTACAGCTGCTCAGTATCGGATAAAAGGAATCGTTCCATGTTACAGATCACCAAACAAGCACGGAAATGTTCACATTGTCGCAGTAGTAGAAGTAGCAGTAAAACAGAAGCAGCAGAACAAGATAAAAATTCCGATAAGAACACAGGGGAAACTAACTTAGAAATTAATCTATCACTTAAACAAATTCTTAATAACTTAAACCATTCAGTACAAACGCTTACACAAACATTTTAGGAACAAAATAATAGCCTGAATCAGAAATTGGAGGAGAAAAACAATAAGCTGAAAGAAATAGTACAAGAAAATAAAACTCTAAGATATGAAGTACAATCATTAGGGCTTTTTAATTGTGTGTTTCAAATTATACAATCTAAACGTTTCGATAACACTTACAGTTATGTTCGTCAGTAGTAATATTTGTCAAAAGTGTTAAAGATGTAAACAATTTTATCAAAGTTGAAAAATTAAAACATAAACATCAGCCTGCTATTAATATAACAGTTTGGGAAACGTATAAAGTCAACTATAAAATTAAATTTTAGTAAAGAATAACTAGGTCATTAAAAATTAAATATTGTTAAACTGCCTTGAAGATGACAAATCCGAACACTCTACGGCGAAAGCTAACAATGAAATTTGTCAGCCAAAAAACACATTTAACAAAATTTAATCGAGATATGATGTAAGTGTAAAGTTGTGAAAAACTTCAATTTGAAAATGATAGAAGCATTCACAAATCGAAACATCACATCAAATAAAATAACCCAGTTAAATCTAACAAAGAGATATCTTTATCAATACGTGGAAATGTTATTAACAATGAAAAGCATAATGCAGAGCGTTTTTTTGTGATTTTTAATTTTAATTTAATTTCAACTACTTATGTTAAATTATAGTGCTGTGGTAATTTAACATATAATCGGTAAAGCATTTGCTTCAAGGTCTAGGAAAAACACAGCAAAAAAACTAGAAATACCAAAAGTCAAAACTAAAATCTAAATCAAGACGTATCAATATGCCCTTTTTCATTATAAGATACCAAAACTTATTTAAACGGAGATTTTCTTCTTGTCTATTAAAATTATTAGGGTGTTTATATATTTCAATAGCTTCACGTTGTAAACGAACATAATAATGAGTTTGTCTTGACAATATTTCCATATTGTCAAATTGAATGTCATGATTTAGATTATTCAGGGCATGGTCAGCAGTCATTCAGCCACAGCAGACATCTCTGGTTGACAATCTACAAAATCTCATATGTTCTTTGCGTCTTGTATCAAAGCTACGTTTTGTGGTTCCGATGTATACTTTTCCACATGAACAAGATAACTTACACGGAAGATGATAAAGGGTTTGACACATCTTTAGGTGATCTTAAATGTTCTTTAATTTTTCTTGTAGGTTTAAAAATAGTCCTAATGCCATATTTAATTAGGATTTTTTCAATTCTATTTGTAACATTAGCTATAAAAGGAAGAAAAGCAGTACCAACATTAAGAACTGGTTTTTTTTAAGGTTACGCCTAGAAGGTGTAATAACATTATTAATATCTGTAAGTGAATATCCATTATCTTGTAAGGATTTTCTTAAATATTTATATTCATCCTTCAAAATTCAGGGTCACAAATTCGTTTTGCTCGATCTACTAAAGATTTAATTACACAATTTTTTGACGTGGATGGTGGTTGGATAATTTATGAAGGTATCTATCAGTGTGTGTCGGCTTTCTGTAAACCTTAAAAGATAGTGAATTATTATTTTTAGATATTAATATGTCAAGAAATGGTAAACTTCCATTAGTTTCTTTTTCCATGGTAAACTGAATACTAGGATGTATACCATTTATAAAAACCAAAAACTCATGCAGTGCTTCTTCTCCATGTCTCCAAATAACAAATGTGTCATCTACATATCTATACCAAACTGAAGGTTTTTTAGGTGTATTTTGTAACGTTAATGTTTCAAATTTTTCCATATAAAAATTAGCTATAACAGGACTAAGGGGACTACCCATTGCTACACCTTCAATCTGTTCATAAAATTTACTATTCCACTGAAAATAAGTTGTAGTAAGACAGTGCTGAAAAAGAATGGTTATGTCCTTTGGAAAAAGATGATCAATGTATTCAATAGTTTCTTTTAGAGGCATTTTGTAAAAGTGAAACAACATCAAAACTAACCATTATATCACCCTCTTCAATTTTGAAACTATGCATTTTTTCAACAAAGTCGGCAGAATTTTAATGTAATGTGGTGTTTTCCTTTGTAATAAAAATGTAAGATGTTTTCAAGGCTATATATAGGAGAACCAATTGCACTAACAATAGGCCTTAAAGGAATATTAGGTTTATGAATTTTTGGTAAACCATTAGTTTCTTTTTATTTCTTCAGGAATAGATGATAATTTAATCAGCTCTTTAGTTTTTAAAAGAAACTTTTTGTTGAATTTTTGGTATTTCACGATAAGTTTCTGGTCCCAACAATTGTTCTATCTTGTTGTTATAATCGTTCATATTTAATATAACAGTTGCATTACCTTTATCTGATTTTAATATTATTATACTTTCATTGCGTTTAAGATCAAGTAAAGCACGTTGTTGACGAAAGGATAAGTTGCTCTTTAGAGGTTTTGTTTTACGTAATATGTTAACGGTGTTATATCTAACTTCATTAGCAGCATCAAAAGGTAATAATTTAATGGAGTTTTCGATGTTGGAAATTATATCTTCAAAAGGTGTTTTCGCAAAATTTCCTCCTTTAGAAAGCGCTTCAATAGCATAATCTAAAACATTATCAGAAAGGTTTATAACTGTTTCTTTATAATAGATGGTCTATTATTTTGTTGTTTGTATAATTTATTAAATTTTTCTTTCTGACGTTGACATGAGATGTCAAAATTTATTTTCAAAGATTTAAACGTTATAGTATCAGTTTTATCCCAATCTCCTTTTTCAATATAGATGAAATTTCTAAATGTAAATATAAAAGATTTTTATCGGTGTTATCCAAATTTCATTGTTAGCTTTCGCCGTAGAGAGTGTTCTGATTTGTCATCTTCAAGGCATTTAACAATATTTCATTTTTAATGACCTAGTTATTCTTTACTAAAATTTAATTTTATAGTTGGCTTTATACGTTTCCCAAACTGTTATATTAATAGCAAGCTGAAGTTTATGTTTTAATTTTCAACTTTGACAAAATTGTTTACAACATCTTTAACAATTTTTAACAAATATTACTACTGACGAAGACAACTGTAAGTGTTATCGAAACGTTTAGATTGCATAATTTAAAATACACCATTAAAAAACCTCAAAAAAGATAAGTATTTTATTATAAGTGATAATGGCGAAATTTTACATTTTCATATAATCATTAAGGCTGCTTATTGAAAATAAAGATAAGCAAATTGAAGCGCTTTCGGACCGGATTAATAGCCTTGAGCAGAGTAAGAGAAAAAAGTTTATTGAAATAGATGGGATTGATAAATCTGATCAACACCAGTGACTAAATTCAGAGATAGTTTAAAAAATAAATGTACAGAAATTGATTACAAATTCGCTAATCAAGTATCAACGAAAAAATCTGACTTCTTAATTATCAAACTCAATACAGAAGAAGATAAGTGGAAGGTCGTGAGTGGTGGAGGATTGCCTCATAACGAAAGATAAACCAAACGAGCATATACTTTAATGAACATTTATCCTATCAAAATAGATTAATCTTTAACGAGGCACGTAAAAAGGCATATACATTGCAATATCAGTTTGTGTGGATAAAAAACGGACGAAAAACGAGAAACAAAGAGCTTCTCGTATTCACAATCAGGCTGATTGATAACTACATAAATTAGTGCTGCATTAAATCGATAAATACAATCTATTAAAAGCAGCAAGTATATGATAAACAATTTATGAACATTTTAAATATGAAACTTGTGTTAAACTAAAAATATTTTTATTTACGTTCTGGAAAAATTAGTTATTTTATTTGGAATCCCTTCCATTTCTTTACTTTTTTCTCCTTAAATTTTTTTTTTACTTTTATTTGAAATACCATGATTATTTTATTATTTTATCTTGTTACGTAGTATTATTATCATTAATTAAATTCATATACAATGGCATTGATAAACGCAAAAAATGCTGAGTTCACAATTTTTTTAATTGTTTACACATTAATGAATGGTATACGTTTATCGATGATATAGATAAGTCATGCAGATCTAGAAAAATGTTTCATATAAACGTGAGATAATAATAATCTAAATCATGACATTGAATTTGACAATATGGAAATATTATCAAGACAAACTCATTATTATGTTCGTTTACAACGTGAAGCTATTGAAATATATAAACACCTAATAATTTTAGTAGACAAGAAGAAAATCTCCGTTTAAATAGGTTTTGGCATCTCATAATTTAAAAAAGCATAATGATATGTCTTAATTTTGATTTTAATTTTAACTTTTGGTATGTCTAAGTTTTTGCTGTGTTTTCCTAGACCTTGAAGAAGTATTTTACCAATTGTATGTTAAATTACCACAGCACTTAATTTAACATAAGTAGATGAAATTAAATTAAAATTAAAATTACAAAAACGTTCTGCATTATGCTTTTCATTGTTAATAACACTTCCACTTATTGATAAAGATATCTCTTTGTTAGATTTAACTGGGTTATTTTATTTGATCTAATGTTGGATTTGTGAATGCTTCTATCATTTGAAATTGAAGTTTTTCACAACTTTACACTTACATCATAACTCGATTAAATTTTTGTTAAATGTGTTTTTGGCTGACAAATTTCATTGTTAGCTTTCGCGTAGAGAATGTTCTGATTTGTCATCTTTAAGGCAGCTTAACAATATTTAATTTTAATGACCTAGTTTTTTCTTTACTATAATTTATTTTATAGTTGTTTTATACGTTTCTCAAACTGTTATATTAATAGCAGGCTTATGTATATGTTTTAACTTTTCAACATTGACAAAATTGTTTACAACATCTTTAACAATGTTTAACAAATATTACTACTGACGAAGATAACTGTAAGTGTTATCGAAACGTTTAGATTGTATAATTTAAAATACATCATTAAAAAGCCCCAAAAAAGACAAGTATTTTAAATAAATACAAAAATTGTGTAATAATTGGTGATATAAACATTAATTTATTAGACAATTATAATATAATTAGTAATAACTATGAGTAGAAATGGATTCCTTAATATCAATAATGACGTCACACGGACAGAAATCAGGGATGGAGAACTAAAAGAACCTTTAATTGACCATATCTTTATCAGGTCAAAATTTAAACAAACAAAATCTGCCTTAATAAATCATAAATTATCTGACCACTTCCCAAAAGGTTTACACATTAAATCTTCCTGTACAACAAAAAGCACTTTTCAACACCATAACGAACAGAGACTGAAACAAATGGTAAGTAATACAAAATGGGCTTCTTTAAAAAGTAATAACGTAAATAGATACACTAATAACGTTATAGAGGAATTTAACAACATTTATAATTTCAATCGATAAATATACAAAAAAAAACAAGGAACGCTACAATAAATGATGGATCACTGATAACCTAAACTTTACATGTATGCGGACGATGAAGTACTGTACTATCCAAATCGTGATAATGAAACCTACAATAAAATTATGCAATACAAAATGAACGCATTGGTTAAATGTACACATGAAACAAATATACACATTAATAGAAAAAAGAGCGTAACAATGACATTCATCACATCTCATATGCCTAAAATAAATAATTCAAAGCTAAAAATTCACAGCTGTAATTGCCCCCTTCAAACAGACCTCTGAAGTTGTACTGTGATTACGACAGTCTATAATACGCTGTACCTTGTAGCGTCCCAGGTACCCTATCTTAAAGGTGTATTTGAACTAATTTGCAATGATGCAAATTTAAGAACAAAACAATCCTTAAGTCATTTATCTTGACTTGATTGACAATAACGTCACTATTACTCATATTAATTGCTGTCCTAATTTGACTTTCCGGGCAATAATTAGAACCTTACAATTATTTACAAGTCTGATATTTAATTACTTGCAAACCTCAAATTTGATAAAACAAAGTGACCGTCTAGTGGTAAGTACGTTGTGCAATCTAAATTAGATAGGTTGGATGAGGTAAGTGTTATCATGAGGGCAGGTAAAAAATGAAACTACTCAAATTAAAATCGACGAGCTTGGGTGCGGTGGTTCAGCCCGTTAATGTACTATTGTGGGAAAGAACTGCCAATAAAACCCACTTTATTCATAAATAAGTAATTGCAAGTACATTATTAAATCAAATAAGTGGCCGTCTAGTGGTAGGTACGTTGTGCTATCTAAATAAGATAGGTTGGATGAGGTAAGTGTTGCATCATGAGGCAGGTAAAAAATGAAACTACTCAAATTAAAATCGACGAGCTTGGTGCGGTGGTTCAGCCCGTTAATGTACTATTGTGGAAAGAACCAATAAAACCCACTTTATTCATAAATAAGTAATTGCAAGTACATTATTAAATCAAATAAGTGGCCGTCTAGTGGTAGGTACGTTGTGCTATCTAAATAAGATAGGTTGGATGAGGTAAGTGTTGCATCATGAGGGCAGGTAAAAAATGAAACTACTCAAATTAAAATCGACGAGCTTGGCGTGCAGTGGTTCAGCCCGTTAATGTACTATTGTGGGAAAGAACCGCCAATAAAACCCACTTTATTCATAAATAAGTAATTGCACGTACATTATTAAATCAAATAACACAAAAAAAAACAAAGAAATGGTTAAATATATAACGAAACACCATTAAATCAGGTTAAAGTGCGTACAAAATTATAACATTAAGAAAAATGAATAAAGAAAGCAGTTTAATTACACTGAAACACGATAAAAACAAACATGTAGTCACACTCACAATTGGGTCATAAATAATTAAATTAAAAAATCATACTAACAATCATAATACCAAACATGTGGCCCTTTAAACCAATCATGCCGGTCTTTAAGTAAATAAGCACATAAAATAATAAACCAAATTACGGTACATATAAAATACAACAACAGTAAAATTGCACAGGTGATGATAAATTAAAGGCAAGGACAAAATAAAACAGACAAGGTATTTCCACATACCCAATTATTTAGTGTCCACTAAAGCACAAAATACATAAATCAAATTACAATAAATCACATACAAAGAGAAATCAGCTCGCATGTAAATAATACTACTTAACAAACTGACAAAAAACTTACTAAAGCAAAACCTTAAAGGGTAAGTTATAAATAGGTCCTAACATAGTGACCGATATATAAGTTTTAGTGCGTTAGAAAACACAGTGCTCTCTCTCAGGTTACACACTCATCTATACAACAAATAAAAACAATAAAATAATATTTAATGGTCTACATACTTGGCAATTGACTATTACCATTAGTAACCAAAGCGGTATCCTGTACCTGTTCACTAGCCACCTCTACGCAAATATAAATGTAAACAACAAACAGCAATGCTAATTGGCACAAACACCAGAGTGAAGGAGTCTGGTATTGTCCTTTATTTTAGCGGACTTCGCTTACTGATCCCGTACGAATGAGATACCTTCGCAAGGCAATGTTTGATTCTTTTAATACGTTACATAAGCTGGTAAAACGATTTGCTCGAGCTTCCATTTATATAAAATACATACTTACGCTAGAATAAATATTCCCTTAATTGATCACAGACAGAAATCGTTAACATACGCGGATTAACTTCAAACTGTTTAACCGTGTTTAACTGTTATTTATAGATTAATATTTTAGAAATACATTACAACCCCAGAAAGAAAAGACAACTTAGTGTTGGCGAATTCAAAAAAAAATGTACACCAAGAATTATGTTAAAGACAAACTGTTTACAATGAAGGTATATAATTAACCAAGAATTGATCTGGCTCGATTGACACTCTAACTGTAACTACCTTTCCCCCGATTTCAAACCTAACTAACTTTACTCCCGCAATCAACCCCCATTTTTCAAAAGTAATATAAAAAACAATAAACATTAATTTACGTTGGAACTGTTTAATATTAATTATTGCAGGACCTCTTAATTTTAAACATATGCATCCGTCCGTAACAACACTGCATTTCTCTCTCGAGTTTCCAAGTAATAAACAAAGATATATTTTGCTCACGGTCTGTACCGACACAATTACCTATTGGGCTAGTGACATTTTTCCATTAAGAATCGGCTCATTAGAAATTCCAATCACTCGTTACGCCCTTACCTGTTACTCACCCCCAACATGTGTTTTACAACCCTAGACAAATATCAGTTACAAACAATCCCACATTCCTTACATAAAAATATATAAATAAAATATTTTGAACACATTAGCAAATTACAACGTATTATTAAGAAATTATAAATCAAGTAATTATTCTTTCTATCGTGATAACAACGGCGATTTGACAAACGTTTATTACAATAATAAAATTTTCGCGGTCCGTTACCTACAACCTAGGACATAATACAGACCACCAGCTAAAATATGACAAGCATATCGACAACCTACACGCAAGAATGAAAAATAGTAGGATGTCTCTACATTTTTTGCGACATAGTAATTACTGAAACAACAGTAATGGTCTACTAGTCGTTAATAGAATGTATATTAAGGTATCGAGTACAAACATGGGGTTTGTGCAAAATACGCACATATGAAGAAACTAGAAGCGCTGCAATTAAAAATTCTTGAATTAATACACAAAAGAAATTATTAGACAAAAATCAACTATTAATAATGGGTGATACCTTACTACCTTCAGCATATTACAAATATGTACATTTAATCCAAAACTTTGACAATAATGGATACAATAGATACACGCCGATTATCAATTAGTATCTACTTTCCGCGGAATCGAAATGTGTAAAAATATACGTGTTGCATTTGAAAAATTGAGAAAAATTACATTTCGCGTAAGTTAATTATTCTGTATAGTTTTACATGTTTTCGAAAAATTTCCCAGTTTGTTTGTTAATAGACTAATATTAATAGTCGGTGGTATAAACAGATTTACAAAATGTGGTGACAACGCTCAACGTATCCTCATCAAGAGAGTCTGATATAAGGTTTTCCTTTCTCTTTCGTTTATCTGATACTGTACTCTGAAAATTTTCATGATCTTTTTTGTTTTTTCTATGATCTCTTCCACCGATTGGTGCGCTGATGCCGACATGGTTTCATTTATAATATCTTTAATAACAGTTTTGAGTTGAGGGACTAATTCTGCTACAATTTCCTTGACATCTGTAGTTTTAGATTCATTTAACACAACTTGAGTATTTCACTCCTTGTATAGGAGTTTTAGCTGATTCTAGAATAATTTTTTTGGCCTCAAAGTAGGTAAGCTTATCTTTAGTTTTTATGGTTTGGATAGCAAACTCTTCTTTAATCTTTAGACATTCCTTATGCCTGGAGTTGTGATTTCCTGAACAATTCACGCATTTCATTGAAATGCATGTTCCTCGTGCACCATATTTCCGCATACACATTTCCTCTGATTTGCAATTCGTAGATGTATGGCCAAATCTATAACATTTGAAGCACCTTAGAGGCATAGGTATATATTGCTTTACTTCCAACGTGTGAAAAGCAGCTTTGCTTTTTGGTAGGTTAGGTTTATCAAATGTGACGATATACGACGAGCTAGGTACAAGTAAACCGTTCCTTTTTATTTGAATGTTTTTAATGTCTATGACGCCTTCACTTTTCATACCATCTAATATTTCTTCGTGAGTTGCGTTATTCAAGTCTTTACAGGAAATGATTCCTTTGAATAATTTAGTGTTTTATGAGGAATAACACTAACATTAAATTCACCAAATTTTGTTAAATTAAGCAATTTATTTCCTTGTTTCGCAGACACCGTTTCTGAGTAGCCCATCTTTAATTTTTCTAACATTCTCTGTACTTAACTGAACTATATAAGACCTTGCTGATGAGGAAAGGACTTACATTTGTAAAATCCCATCAACCTTCTTGATAATCAAAACTGAGGTACAGACACTCTCTCGATTTATCAATTTTAGAAACGAAGGTTTGTCAAGTGGGCCCTCTCCACTACCACGTTTGACGAGCTGGTACTCGGATGTTTACAGTTTAAAACATTCATAACGTTCCCACGAGAACGGGAAGAAGTAAGAAGTCGACCGCAGTAGTGCTCCCATGCCATGGTAAGGCAAAATACTGTGGAGGCGCCAAACCCCACAGGCGTTTCAACGCTAGGGACCAGGCTTCCCCTGGTCACGCTCAGGCTTCGCCTTGCGCAGTCCCTTCAGCACCTAAAACTGCCAAACGACCTTAGGATTAGGGAATTTTATAGAGGTTACCTTCCTCGCAGTCCAGGCAATTAAGCCAAGACTACCGACCGCTACCTGTACAACGTTCCTAGCCACACCCTGCTAGAGTAGCTGAAGTACAGCTCGCGGTTACGGTATTAGGAGACGGCTAGCGCTCAGGCGACCCCAGCCCGGACATCCCGGGTTTGCCACACCTGTGCACACTTTTGATGGTCCACGTCCTGGGATGAGTAGAAAGAAAAGGAAGAGGTCTCGCAGCTTTAGCTGGGAGCCTGAAAATATCAAGAGTTGGAACAAAAGCGCTCCGACAGGAAGCCACTCAAGACTAGCATAAGTATAGCGAACTTCCAGCTAAAGGGACGCAGGGTTGCTATCCCTGTCCTCGCTAGTTATGAGGCCCCACGTGAACTGGTCTGCGACACCTTATTTTTTAAAGCTAATAGTGACGGTTTAAAGTAACGAGCTCATATTTCGATGTTGGCCTTGCATCACTTACGATCATTTGCAAGGTCGTTCCCCTATCCGCCACCTGGAGACGCGCCTAGTAGGTAGTTCAACCCCTAGGATAAGTATTTATTATTATTATAATTTTTTTTTTGGATGGCGTCAACTGCGAGGTTATTGCCATTACTTACACAGTTTAATGTTTACAAGTCAATCTTCTACTGCTCAATTTTTATATTACTTATATCTCTTCAAATAAGTTTGATGCATGCAGAAACTGGAATACTTTCTTTAACGTACATCTTTTAATAGATAATACCTCTCCGCTACTGTTTGTGATAAGTTATATCTTCGTCTGTGATGTTTAAGTTCGTCGCATTCTACTAGCAAGTGTTTAACCGTAATCGGACAGTTACACGAATTGCACATGTTGATAGGGGCATTTTTCAGTAAATAGGAATGGGTTAATTTGGTATGTCCGATTCTGAGACGAGTTAATACAACTCCTTCTTTTCTTGACATTAAAGTGTAAGGCTTTCGAGCGTTTACTAATGGGACATGTCGTAATTCTCTATTTTCATTATTCCACATGTCTTGCCACAACTCGTTAATTTTTATGCTAATTTGGGAGAGATTTCCTAATTCGGTGTCGTTTATTTTTACCAGTTTACAAGCGCTAGCTATCGCTGAATATATAGGTATATTCAGTTTTGTGCGTACTTGTTCTTTATACAGCAGCTGGTGATTAAAATGTGTATCAATCGATCGGATTTTGGATGCATACTTCAAAAGTAGCCACATTCTCCTTAACATTAAGGGCAGTACTCCTGCTTCGACGTAGAGACTACTAATTGGGCTGGTTGGAAAGGCTCCGATAGCGTATCTTAGTGAGAGGTTTTGTATAACATCCAATTTGTTTAGTCGAGTTTTACACGCCGATCTGTAAACTATGCTCCATAATCTATCCTGAGAGGATTAATGTTTTATACAACCGGATTAAAACTTCTCTATTTGCACCCCATTTAGTGTTAGCTAAGCATTTTATTAAGTTAAGAGATTTTCTTGTATTAATTTCTAATTCCTCGATATGGTACTTCCACGTAAGTGCTGGGTCTAACACGAGTCCTAGAAATTTTACTTTTTCTGCGCATAGCAACGGCTTACCTTTAAGAAACAGGTTTGGTGGATAGTGTGGAATTTGTAGCTTACAAAAGTGCATGTATACGGATTTCTCTGCAGAAATCCGAAAACCTACGTCTTCTGCTTGTCGCACAATTTTGTTAATACCCTCTTGGATTAGAGAATTTGCTGGGTGTTCTCTTTAGATGACATATACATAGCTATGTCGTCAACATATAAGCAGCGGCCGATTACTGGATTTAACGATTGTTCACCGCAATAATAAATAGGGTAACACTAATTGGTGAACCCTGAGGAATCCCGTTTTCTAAGCTGTGTGTAGATGACAAGCTACTCCTATCCTGACTTTAAAGTGTCTATCACTTAAAAGGACCTAATGAAGTACGCCATATTTCCCATAATTCCCCAGTCGTGTATCCTTTTTAACACAGAGTACCTCCAAACCGTATCATACGCCTTCACTACATCAAAAATACTGCGGTGAGATGTTCTCTATTATTGAAACTTTCTTGGACTGTTGCAGCAAGGTTTACCAGATTATCGTTTGTGGAGTAATTTTTCCGAAATCCGGCTTGAAAATGGTTTATCCACTTGTTTTCTTCTATTAGATTGACTAATCTTTATTAACTATCCTTTCCAGAATCTTCCCTACACAGCTTGTTAATGATATTGGTCTGTAATTGGCCGGTTCTAAGGAATCTGTATTTTCTTAGGAAGTGGGACAATTACAGCACTTTTGAGGATAATTACCTTCTCTCCATATTTTATTAAAATAAACGGAAGGTCGTGTAGACCTGTTTCTGGTAAATTCTTTAACAGTACACTACAGATGTTATCTATACCTGCTACTGTATTTTTAAGTTCTTTTATTTCACTTTTTAATTCTGTCATTGTTATATTCCCATTGTATGTTTGCCCATGTTTTTCAGAAAAATCGAGGGTTCTTCACGTTGTTCTTTATTTTCGATAAATTCTAGAGAGTAGTTGTTTGTGCAGCTTACTTGTGCGTAGTGTTTGGCAAGCAATTCTTTGAATTATTATTATTATTATTATTATTATTATTATTAATAATTATTATTATTATTATTATTATTATTCATTATTATTATTACTATTACTATTATTATTCTTTTATTGTCGATCTTAAGACAGACATTCCCCATATTAGCATACAAGTATTGTACTTCCTCAACGTAATTCTTAAATTTCTCATGTAGCAATATTCCTACTCCTGCCTGTGTGTTCTTTGGATCTCATTCTCCACTGTCGAATAGAATGTAATTTTCGTATATTGAGTTTCCGTTTCCTTTCTCTTTCAATTCAGATATTGCACATATGTCAAACTTATGTATGTTTAATTCGATGACCTCTTGATCTCTCATATTTCACGATGTTATATTCCAACCACCGATTCGCCAAATTCCATAATCGTTTTTTTTGTTACCGAGTCGTTTCTAAATTTCAGTCTATTTGCCGAGGCTTTATACGCAGTAGTTTGAGCATTTGTTCTTTTTCCAGTGGATAGAGGCTAACCTTGCTCACTAACCCTCCTCCTTTATTCGGCTTTGTTCCGGCTACATGAACGCTGATCTACTTAATCCACCCAACGATCCTGAAGGCGGAGTATTGAAAACCCTTTGTTTAGTATATTTTAAAAATTAAAAGCGTTTTATTTTCTAAATCCTTCATTTGAATCTGAAATTGAAAGGGCATAGCTGGATAACAATGTAAAAGGTCCCCTTCCTGAATATACCTTTGACATATATCATTAGATTCGATATCAACAGGAGATCAATTGACCCAAGTTTTAGTTCTGAAGGTCGCCGCTAGAGGGCGCAATAGCCATAGTTTTTAGTGTTTTAACGATTTCTCGAGCTAGAGTCGACATTTTTCGATGAAGTTTGCGGCATTCGGTTGTTCTCAAAAGCGCGCATTAATTCAATTTTGCCGATTTTCGGAGCCTAGAATTGATTTTTAGCGCCAATTTCAAATTTTTCGAGCCCTGTATCGCCTACGTGTTAAAGAGGTGCTATTTTGATGTTTTTGATGGTGCATCGCATAAATTATTTTAGTGGTATAAAAGGGCTAAAAAATTAAAATCCTCCCTTGGCCATTTTACACGATATATCACCGTAATATAACCCAGATTTTCAATATTTACGACTGCCAAACCGTTAAACATCTTGACATTATTAATCATATATGACATTCCAGTGTGCTAATTAAGCTTTTCAATAATTGCATCCATTGCGGAATCCAAGCTCATAATATAGTGCGGAGAACATTTAATACAATTTCCTTCGTATGATGAAGTCCGAAGACGTTTATTCCGATTCTAGATTGCGGAGAACCACCATAAACCACCATAAATTGGCATAGTTTGTCATAGTTCATTGTAGTTTGTCATAATTTGTTATGGTTTTCAAAAATTATCTCAGAATTGATTACTTTATCAGTATCACTATGGTTTACCATGGTTATGTGTGATATACTGATCATAAACTGTCAATTTTACTGGATACGACTATAAACTGTAATAGTTTCCCATGGTATTCATTTGTGTCTATAGTTTGTGGCAGCTTCTCATTATTTTCCATGGTTTTCCCCAATTTATTAATTTTTATTCTGAGTTTTCCTTAGTTCATCATGGTCCTATGTAATTGTCATAGACCACCAATACTTACTATCAGCTGTCATTTGACATAGTTTTCCTCGACGTCTACAATGTTTTATTGAGTTTCCCTTTCTCTTGTTATATAGTACAAGCCATCCTATGGGAACAGGTTATTTATGGAAAGGTATAAATGATAAGAAATTCTGCGAATGTGTGCGTATGTGCGTGTGTTGCGTGCGTGCGTGCGTGCGTGGTGTGCGTGCGTGCGTGCGTTCGTGTGCGTGTGCGTGGGTGGTGCGTGCGTGCGCGTGCGTGTGTGTGCGTGCGTGCGCGGATGTGCATATATGTGTATTTATGTATATATATATATATATATATATATATATATATATATATATATATACAGGGTTATTACAAATGATGTTCATGATTTCAAGTGTACATAAATCTAGTTTTATTTATCATACAAAAAATAAAATAGTTACATTTCAAGAAAAACTCAAGAAGTTTCAACCTAGATGCTTTTGTTGTGTAGTCAAATCTGGACTCGTTATATATTTAAAATTTTTACAGGTGGTTTCTAAATTGTTGCGAAATATATTATGGGGTGATATGCTCCTATTGCTATAGGTAATTCTTGTAAATGGAAACCATGGTTTACTGTCAATTACATATATATATATATATATATATATATATATATATATATATATATATATATATATATATATATATATATATATATATATATATATATATATATATATATATATATATATATATAATCTCACAAACATAGTATAAAATAAATAAAAATTGAGAAAACATTAACTAAACGGATATCTTTAATAGCATAACTAAGGAATAGGAGTTTGTTAACAGTAATATTTTTTGAACATAATAAATACACATTACCAAAACTAAGATCGGTTGGTGAGACGCTATAAAAAAACAAATGGTCTTATAGAACCGCTGGTATTATAATTTATTAATAATAATCGATGTGTGGTTCATCTTCGTCAGGGTCGTCAATACACGCTACTATATTATCTTCCAGAAAAGTTTTAGATAAAATCTCAGCTGGTCTCAGAGTCTTGTCTTGACTTCTGCCATTTGAAAGATAGTAAATTAAAGTTGTAACATGCGTACAGCTTCCTACAGTTCGATTTCCGTTTGGGTAAAAACAACTGTATATCGGAATTCTTCCGTGTCCAATTTTATTTGGCGGATATTCTATGAAACAGTACTAATGCTTTTATATTTATGCCAAGATGGTACGCAAACTTTTATTATATTATTTGTCTGCAAAATTGTAACCAACCTTCAGGTTGTTATGCTCATCCAAGATCTCAGCAAGGTACCATAAGGTTTCCTTTAATTGATAGGTCTCCATGAAAAGTATCACTAAATCCTTTCGTGTCAACTCTGGAAATTCTAAAATATCTTGTGACGTCATCTCTTGAAACTGCCGTTTCCGACAGTTCCAATTATTCTTTTCCACTTCTTGCTTTAATGTATGACATATGTATGTAGATTCGATTGCAGCAACTGTCTCGTAAATTATTTCAATATCAGAGTCAAGCCGTTTCCCGAATTCATTTTTAAAATTTTTACAATAAGTGCCTGTTTTAGGCACCATTTTGTAATGGAGTTTTTGATCTAGGAGGTAGAATTTCTCTTTTATGATTCCTTGGACCGCTTCTACAACCCATCTCAATTTTGATATGAACCGGGAATTTTTTAATGGTCCCATTACAAATAAATATTAATTTGTCAGATTTGTCAAATATTAATTTGTCAATGTTTTCGCCACGAGAGATGTTTGATTTTGAATTATATTTTCTCGATAATTATTTCCAAAACCGAATTTATTTGGATACATACTATGTCAATTTATGATAGTTTATGGTGGTTCTCCACAATCTGGAATGACAATAAACGCCTTAGGACTTCATCATACAACGGAAATAATGTATTAAATGTTCACCGGAAATAATGTATTAAATGTTCACCGCATTATTTTATGAGCATGTATTCCCCTAATTGTAATTAGTGAAAAAGCTCAACAAGTATGCTGGAATGTCACATATGATTAATAATATCAAGTTGTTTAATGGTCATAAATGTTGAAAAACTTAAGTGACAAGGTAAGTAACAGAAATCTGGCTTATATTACGGTGATATATCGCGTAAAATGGTATTTTAATATTTTTTTAGCCCGTTTATACTACTTAAAATAATTTTTGTGATACACCATCAAAAAGAACATAGAAATATCTGAAAAAAAACCCCATCGAAATGTTGACTCTAGCTCGAGAAATCGTTAAAATACTGAAAAACTGATTTTTGGCCATTGCGCCCTCTATCGGCGACCTTGCGAACTAAAATTGATCTCCAGTTGATACTGAGTAGAATGATCTATGTTAAAAGTATATTTAGGAAGGGGGACTTTTCACATTCTTATCCAGTTATGCCCTTTTGCAATAGTAACATTTCTTTATATATAAACTAGGTATTTAAAGATATCACTTTATTATATAATATTCATTTATTATACACATATTTGACACGTTTTCGTAACATTATCTGCCCTCATATAGAAAAATATAGATGTAACGTTCTACTCACACGAATCATTATTTACTGCGTGACTTTCACTAGTGTCTGCAAAATTAAAATTTATGATTTCAATTTTTAAGTTATAGTTTTAGTACCCTCACTAGCAGCTATTACCACTAATATCACAAAAAAGAACAAAAATATATTCATTTCAGAGTAATTAAGCTTTAAATGTACAGTAATAATGGAAACTAGGTTAGCTAAGTTTAATAAATCAAGAGGAAGTAATTAGTAATATCGCTATTTCTAAACACAGGAAGCTTTATATAAAACAATTTTTTTTTCATTCGCAATCTGAACAGCGCTCGTATTATTTAGTCCCAAAATACATTTGCCATCACAAAATGTTAAAGATACAGTTATTATTTTTTCCACACACTTATATTTAGGTACATGCATTTCCCTTAATTAATTATACTGGGTGTCCCGGGATTAATGAGAAAAACGTCGGGAGTGTATAGGTTGAGCCAAAATAATGTTAGTACTTGATATAAACTTTTTTAATACAGACCCTCGTTTTTGAGTTCTAGGCATCCAAAGTTAAAATTCTACATTTCTTTTTTACTTTTAATTTTAGTACTGCTCATTTCAACTGTGTAAAATTTTCAGTATGTTTAAAACGTATGTGTATGTTCATTTTAGAAGTGTAAACGGGCCTAAAGTATTGTCTTGAAGCCAGAGACGTACTAATCGTGTTGGTTTGTAAAGAACCAGCATCCTTCACAAAGATTATTGAATTAATTATTTGATAATTAATTTCTTTTAATTAAATTGTAGAAATCATCAACGGTGAGAGATTTCTACGTCATCCCCTCCAGTCTAACAACCAATCTCGACATTAGAATCACTATCAGAAGCCGTCTCCGCCTCCGCGGATTCTAAATAAAACCGCGATCACCGCTTACGTAATCCCGCAAACCGCTCCCACGGCACATTTTGAACTGGATCAAAGAGAGAAGACGAATCTTTCGTCAATTCTTGTGATTTAACGCCTTAACGCCTTAACCAGACGAGATGCAAACAAACACGCCAAAGACTCTTGGACCAAAGCCACATCCCATTTACACTACAGAAACGGGAAACACTTCGGGCAACAGTTTGATAGACTGACCAGAAGGAAAGTAACTCCTAAATCCCACTTAACCGACCTAATCTCCAACCAAGGAAAAGCCGGTTCCTTCGGTCTTCACCTTCACTCCATTTTCCGATCCACAGAAAATCTATAATTCGACACCCAGTTTGAGGCACAACTAAAGAGTAGCCTTGAAGAATTCCGCAACGTTAACCTTCCCGAAATACAACTAAATAACGAGAATCCTTTGTATGCCCCCATCACTCCCAGTCAAATCAACGCTTATTTTAAAAAAGAACGAAATTTAGCCCCAGGTCAGGACGACCTAAATCGTAAAATTCTCCGACACCTACCCGACATAGCCTTCCGACTACTCTCAGACATTTATAACAAATGCACAACCCTGCCATACTTCCCGACGGATTGGAAATCGTCCTCTACCGTCATGATACGTAAACCACTCTCCCACCTAACCACTCCCTCCTCCTATAGACCTATTTCCCTCCTGAGTTGCATAGGAAAATGCTTTGAGCCGATTCAAAGTAGATAACACCTCCGATCAGTTCCAACCTACAGCAGGCGTACCGCAAGGTTCCGCCTTAGCCCCGATCCACTACACTACCTTCGTTTCCGACATTCCTGAAGTCACACAACCTGGAGTAGTCGTTAAGCAGTTTTCGGATGACAGTGCCTTCTGGGCGGTGAATCGAGACAGCGGAAGGCCTTCCGCCTCATATCCAAAACCCCCAGGAACTTTTCCAACTGGGCGAACCGGTGAAGAATCTCCGTCAATCCCACCAAAACCTAAGCAATCCCCTTCCGACATCCTAACTGCACCGAAGATAAATTTCCAAACCTATCCGACAGTAATATTTTTTACTCACCCTAAACCACGAAAGACTTCCACTCCAACACGAAGTCATCTACTAGGAATCCTCTTCACTAGAACCTTTAATTGGTTCACCGATGTACAAAGAACACTAAATAGGATAAAAACCGAGTAAATCTACAGGGTGCCCTTCGGGGTAGACTCGGAGGCTGCCACCCCACAACATTGCAACAGGCCCACAGAACATACATACGCCCTGTTATGGACTTAAAACGACCCATATAGACTAACATAAGTCCTTATCCTCTCTCCTCTATAGCTTCCTGTGAATGAGGAATTCTCAGACGCATAGACAGGTTACCTTGGAGATACCCTAACGACCTCACAATACAACACGCAAGCATACCACCCGTCACACAGAACATAGACTTCGTCAGTAGTAATGTTTGTTAAAATTGTTAAAGATGTAGTAAACAACTTTGTCAAATTTGAAAAATTAAAACATAAACATAAGCCTGCTATTAGTATAACAGTTTGAAACATAAAGCCAACTATAAAATTTTTTAGCAAAGAATAACTAGGTCATAAAATTAAATATTATTAAACTGCCTCAAAGATGACAAACCAGAACACTCTACGACGAAAACTAACAATGTAATTTGCCAGCCAAAAACACATTTAACAAAATTTAATCGAGTTAGGATGTAAGTGTAAAGTTGTGAATAACTTCAATTGTAAAATGATAGAAGCATTCACAAATCCAAACATTACATCAAATAAAATAACCCAGTTAAACCTAACAAAGAGACATCTTTATCAATAGTTGGAAGTGTTATTAACAATGAAAAGCACAATGCAGAACGTTCTTTGTAATTTTAATTTCAATTTAATTTCAACTACCTATGTTAAATTATAGTACTGTGGTAATTTAACATATAATTGGTAAAGCATTTGCTTCAAGGTCTAGGAAAAACACAGCAAAAACCTAGACATACCAAAAGTTGAAAACAAATTAAAATCAAGGCGTATCATTATGCTGTTTTTTAATTATAAGATGCCAAAACCTATTTAAACGGAGATTTTCTTCTTGTCTATTAAAATTATTAGGGTGTTTATATATTTCAATAGCTGCACGTTGCAAACGATCATAATAATGGGTTTGTCTTGACAATATTTCCATATTGTTAAATTGAATGTCATGATTTAGATTATTCAGGGCAAGGTCAGCCACAGCAGACCTCTCTGGTTGACCCAATCTACAAAATCTCATATGTTCTTTGCGTCTTGTATCAAAGCTACGTTTTGTGGTCCGATGTATACTTTTCCACATGAACAAGATAACTTATACACTTCGGAAGATGATAAAGGGTTTGACACATCTTTAGGTGATCTTAAATGTTCTTTAATTTTTCTTGTAGGTTTAAAAATAGTCCTAATTCCATATTTGATTAGAATTTTTCAATTCTATTTGTAACATTAGCTATAAAGGAAGAAAAGCAGTACCAACATTAAGAACTGGTTTTCTTTAAGAAAAAGAATGGTTATGTCCTTTGAAAAAGATGATCAATGTATTCAATAGTTTCTTTTAGAGGTACTTCTGTAAAAAGTGAAATAACATCAAAACTAACCATTATATCACCTCTTCAATTTTGAAACTATGCATTTTTTGAACGATTATAACACTAAGATAGAAAAATTATTGGGACCAGAAACTTATCGTGAAATACCAAAAAATCCAACAAAAAGTTTCTTTTAAAAACTAAAGAGCTGATTAAATTATCATCTATTCCTGAAGAAATAAAAAGAAACCATCTAACTCTGAAGCTATTTCACCAAAACTATATGGTTTACCAAAATTCATAAACCTAATATTCCTTTAAGGCCTATTGTTAGTGCAATTGGTTCTCCTACATATAACCTTGCAAAACATCTTACATTGTTATTACAACCTCATATAGGAAAAACACCCCATTACATTAAAAATTCTGCCGACTTTGTTGAAAAAATGCATAGTTTCAAAATTGAAGAGGGTGATATAATGGTTAGTTTTGATGTTATTTCACTTTTACAAAAGTGCCTCTAAAAGAACTATTGAATACATTGATCATTTTTTCCAAAGGACATAACCATTCTTTTTCAGCACTGTCTTACTACAACTTATTTTCAGTGGAATAGTAAATTTTATGAACAGATTGAAGGTGTAGCAATGGGTAGTCCCCTTAGTCCTGTTATAGCTAATTTTATATGGAAAAATTTGAAACATTAACGTTACAAAATACACCTAAAAACCTTCAGTTTGGTATAGATATGTAGATGACACATTTGTTATTTGGAGACATGGAGAAGAAGCACTGCGTGAGTTTTTGTTTTTATAAATGGTATACATCCTAGTATTCAGTTTACCATGGAAAAAGAAACTAATGGAAGTTTACCATTTCTTGACATATTAATATCTAAAAATAATAATTCACTATCTTTTAAGGTTTACAGAAAGCCGACACACACTGATAGATACCTTCATAAATTATCCAACCACCATCCACGTCAAAAATTAGTGTAATTAAATCTTTAGTAGATCGAGCAAAACGAATTTGTGACCCTGAATTTTTGAATGATGAATATAAATATTTAAGAAAATCCTTACAAGATAATGGATATTCACTTACAGATATTAATAATGTTATTACACCTTCTAGGCGTAACCTTAAAGAAAAACCAGTTCTTAATGTTGGTACTGCTTTTCTTCCTTTTATAGCTAATGTTACAAATAGAATTGAAAAAATCCTAATCAAATATGGCATTAGGACTATTTTTAAACCTACAAGAAAAATTAAAGAACATTTAAGATCACCTAAAGATGTGTCAAACCCTTTTCATCTTCAGGAGTGTATAAGTTATCTTGTTCATGTGGAAAAGTATACATCGGGACCACAAAACGTAGCTTTGATACAAGACGCAAAGAACATATGAGATTTTGTAGATTGGGTCAACCAGAGAGGTCTGCTGTGGCTGACCATGCCCTGAATAATCTAAATCATGACATTCAATTTGACAATATGGAAATATTGTCAAGACAAACCCATTATTATGTTCGTTTGCAACGTGAAGCTATTGAAATATATAAACACCCTAATAATTTTAATAGAAAGAAGAAAATCTCCGTTTAAATAGGTTTTGGCATCTTATAATTAAAAAGAGCGTAATAATACGCCTTGATTTTAATTTGTTTTCAACTTTTGGTATGTCTAGGTTTTTGCTGTGTTTTCCTAGACCTTGAAGCAAATGCTTTACCAATTATTGTTAAATCACCACAGCACTATAATTTAACATAAGTAGTTGAAATTAAATTGAAATTAAAATTACAAAGAACGTTCTGCATTGTGCTTTTCATTGTTAATAACACTTCCAATTATTGATAAAGATTCTCTTTGTTAGATTTAACTGGGTTATTTTATTTGATGTAATGTTTGGATTTGTGAATGCTTCTATCATTTTAAAATTGAAGTTATTCACAACTTTACACTTAATCATAACTCGATTAAATTTTGTTAAATGTGTTTTTGGCTGGCAAATTCATTGTTAGCTTTCGTCGTAGAGAGTGTTCTGGTTTGTCATCTTTGAGGCAGTTTAATAATATTTAATTTTATGACCTAGTTATTCTTTACTAAAATTTTATAGTTGGCGTATGTTTCCCAAACTGTTATAATAGCAGGCTTATGTTTATGTTTTAATTTTCAAATTTGACAAATTGTTTACTACATCTTTAACAATTTTTAACAAACATTACTACTGACGAAGATAACTGTAAGTGTTATCGAAACGTTTAGATTGTATAATTTAAAGTACACCATTAAAAATCCCAAAAATATAAGTATTTTATTAATAATAGTGGTAATTGAAGGTAATAACTTTAAAAACTAGTTAAATACACATTAGAAAGTTTCCTTAGGAATAGTTGTCAATAGTTCTCACGGAATAACTGTCAATATGGGTCAACAATTAATTAGTAAACGGCATAAATTAAAGCTACCATGGTAGATTTCACTTTTAGAGAGTATGCAGACATGCACTTAGTGCATGGATTGGCTTCTTGAAATTGTTTAGAGGCCAGAAGGCTTTATGCCGAAAATGTTCCAAATGGGGTATTCCCACAGAGACGAATGTTTGACCGTATTGATCTCAAGTTACGAGAGACAGGTACGAGTAGATAAGTTTATTTATTTTGCATGTTGTAAAAGTAAAGTTGACATTTTAGGAAGTGTTTTGCCAAAATAGGTGGCAAACGTCCAATACAAACTGTGGCATTTGAAGAAGACATATCAAATGCCATTGGTAATGAGCCATCAACGTATGTACGACAAACTATCAAGATAACATAATCAGTTGTTCATCGCATTCTACAAGAACAATTGTTGTATATATTCCACACTCAAAAAGTACTTAGCATGACAGCGGCCGATTATCGTGCGTCTCCTGAGTATGCTCGATGGTTTCTGCGACAAGCAGACAATGTATTTTTTCTTAAAGTTCTTTCCACTGACGAATCATGCCATTGATTCACATAATATGCACTTATGCGATGACGAGAATCCACATCGCATTATCCAAACAAGGAACCAGCGTATATTCATGGTAATAGGGCCATACTTTATTCACCGTAGTCTGACCAGAAATAATTGTATTTTTTACAAAAAGAGTTTAGTTACCTGTTGGATAGAATGTCACTGCAAACTCATAGGAATTTATGGTTCACTCTCAACTCTCTTTAAACACAAGGTTTCCTAATACATGGATTGAGAGGATAGGCCGTTTCTATGGCCAGCGCCAAAAACCAGACGCCAATTCTATGGGAGATGTCTTAAAAATTTGTCGTATGCAACATCTGCGCAAACAAGGTAAAAAGGCAGAATTGTTTTTCACTACAGTGCCATTCGAGATAATACGGAATTGTTCCTTTAGGTGCAAGGTGGAAGTGGGAGAGCTCATATTCACCATGTGAAATAAAGTTACTTTTTTGTTGGCTAGTAATTCTAGTTTCAACGTAATGTTTGGTATTTTTCGACGTTTCCTTATGGTTTAATATTTTTGTGGTTTGTAGTTTTGGTTGAAAGCAACTAATTCGGTTGTTTGGATACAGTTTAATTTACATTTGATGAGATGTGAACGTAAAACTTCTACTGCTACTATTGGGCATTTCTGCTAATTTACATCAATCCTTGGCATTAACTTTTACTTAGTATCAGTTAATACTTAGGATTACCCTTACAAAAAATGGCGCATGCGAAAACTTCACCTGTAGTTCATTAATAAAATGGTAAATATTAGCAAAACGGACTTTTTCAATCGAATTCCAATGAGTGTAGTTTTTCGTTAGTTTATGGTATCGGGAAGTCATTTTTGATATTTTCACACAGGAACAGTCTTCCCAGTAAACATTTCGGATTGTTAACCATTACGACTAGTACGTCCTTGGCTTCAAGGCAATACTGTAAGTCTGTTTACATCTCTAAAGTAAATGTTCATATACGTTCTAAACACTGAAAATTTTATATAGGTGAAAGGAACAGCTTAAGTCACTTCTGTAGCTACGACTTCTTAACAATGACGTCTGAAGGACGTCCGATTAATATACAATCACAAGCGCTGTTCCCCTGCTTCAATATTTACATACACAACAGATACATAATAAACACACCTTTATTAATTACTTCAATTTTGCAGTTTACAAGCCTTCGAATGATCTTTCCTTTCCAAGTCACAACCAGGGCTCGGGCATACAATTATCCTTTTTTAATCTAGTCCAGGCGTTGCTATACTAACTGCACTACGTGGTTTTATTAACTCAAATCAACAACTTATGCACACAGTACGTACACAATATAGTTTAATAAATTTCTATACACAAGCATTTTATTGTCTATTTTTAAACATCTGTGAGTATATTTTAATGATTAACAACGGTATGACGCAAGATCTTCTAAAGACAAAATACCAAATAACAATATCTATATGAATATTTAAATATACTACTAGCATGCACATATTAATCGACCACGAAGAACTAAAGTAAACATTTTCGCTTCTCGAAAAAGACAACGTTAATAAACCTGACGGTGCACAAACTCAAAATTTCCCCGGGGTGATTACATTATAGCGTGTGCATGAGTGAGTGTGTATGTGTGCGTATGCGTATGCGTGTGCATGTGCATGTGCGTGTGCGTGTGAGTTTACCGTTTGCGCGTACGTGTGCATGTGCGTATGCGTGTGCGTGTGAGTGTGCGTGTGCGTGTGCGTGTGCGTCTACGTGTGCGTGTGTCTGTGCGTGTGCATGTGCGTGTGCATGTGCGTATACGTGTGCGTGTGCGTGTGTGTGCGTGTGCGTGTGCACAAATTTCTATACACAAGCACTTTATTCTCTATTTTTAAACATCTGTAAGTATACTTTAATGATTAACAACGGTATGACGCAAGACCTTCTAAAGACAAAATACCTAATTACAATATTTACATGAATATTTAAATCTACGACTGGCATGCACATATTAATCGACCAGGAAGAACTAAAATAAACACTTTGGATTCTCGGAAAAGGCAACAACGTTAATAAACCTGACGGTGCACCAAATCAAAATTTCCCTGGTGTGATTGAATTATAGCGTGTGCATGAGTGAGTGTGTGTATGTGTGCGTACGCGTATGCGTGTGCGTGTGCATGTGCGTGTGCGTGTGAGTATCCGTTTGCGTGCGCGTGTGCGTGTGCGTGTGCGTATGCGTGTGTGCGCGTGGGTGTGCGTGTGCGTGCGAGTGTGTGTATATATGCGCGTGAGCGTGTGTGTGCGCGTGACCGTGTGCGTGTACGTGTGCAGGTGCGTGTAGGTGTGCGTGTGTGTGTGCTCGTGTGCGTGTGCGTGTGCGTGTGCGTGTGCGTGTACGTGTGCAGGCGCGTGTGCGTGTGCGTGTGCGTGACTGTGAGTGTGTGTAAGCGCGTGTGTGAGTTTGAGTGTGCGTGCGCGTGCATGTGTGTGTTTGTGTGTGCGTGTGTGCGCATGTCATGTGGGAGTATGTGCGTATGTCATGTGTGCTTGTGTTTGTGTGCGTCCACGTCGCAAAAAGCGTTTTTTATCATTTGAAATAACAAGTAGTTTTTCTTTGTCTCTATTCAGTGAAAGTTCTTTTTCACCGTCACTGATTGAGCATGGAACAGAAAAAACTGCTTTCTTCAATTCGGGATAAATTTTTATCCATGTGTGAACCGACCGTTATTTTCGTTGCTTACTTTATCCAGTGGAAGTGACGTTATGTTTACGTTGAATTCTAATAATCGTTGGAGCTTTCCATATTCGGCAGGAATATGAAAATTCCTATTTTTGAACACAGAAGCTGAGCTGGTTGGGTAGCTTATGATGGAATCAATAGGCAAGATTGTCTTAAGGTTACTTATGTCACAAAAGTAAGAGCAATTCATCAGAAAACTGCTGAGGTTTTATACAGTCCACTCCAAGAAGCATTTACGCGATAAGACCCGGAGATTTCATTTGAAGAATGGATCGACGAAAAACGTTAAAAGCGCCTAACCCTTTGCTTCTAGTGCTAAAGTTGAAGAAGACTTTTATGCGGTCTATTATGGCTGGAACTGTGAACTGCACACACTACCGCTGAAAGAACTGCCTTGGTTTTTCTCGATGGACCATACTATGCTTGTTGGTTGCAGATCGACATGAAAGACTTGTATGAATTGAAAATCACAGCACCCAGTGCACACGAATACTTTTTGAAAGATCAATTTGTCATCCGTAAACCCAACAATACCTTTTTCCTTAATTTCTATAAATCAAGCTCACGACCAAACAACGTCCTCATGAAGGGAGATGGTGGTGCTGGAAGTTTATTGA
Organism: Vesta saturnalis; assembly: GCA_036346205.1. Taxonomy (NCBI): domain Eukaryota; kingdom Metazoa; phylum Arthropoda; class Insecta; order Coleoptera; family Lampyridae; genus Vesta; species Vesta saturnalis. The sequence goes on from JARFJB010002141.1 coordinate 104,192, forward strand.
AAAGTTTATTCATCGTTGAGAGGATGTTTGCTGCCTGGGTCACAACTAGTTAGCATGAATTTGAGTGAACAATCAAAACTTACAATGCTGATAGCCTTGTTCACCATGAACTATACGCTGCTTTCCAGAAGGCCTAAAGGAAGATTTAAAAAGAAGTTATTTTGAGTTCGAACCCTTTGGTGTGTAAAATCACAAGCGTATAAAAACTTTGGTTGGTGCTAAAAAAGCCTAACAACATTACCACAATTACGTGAAAACCAGTTTCACTAACGAGGGAAAAGTGAATGTATTTACCCCCCCCCCCCTAAAGCGAACTCGCATTGAGTACTTCGGCTTTGCCCGATGAAAGGTTTCCTTTCCAGCAATTTTTGACTTCTAAAGTGATGAGCTTTTCTTTACAAGGTTCATTGTAAGGCAAAACAGCATGTTGGATTTCGATAAGTTTTTTGACTATGAACACCAACGCCCTGCCCTCAACGCCTTTCGCAAATGGTGTTTTACGATCATTAGAGATTTCAGTTTCTTACAATCTGGGGAAAAGCCCTTAATTCACCACATTTTGGAGGATTTATTACCTAAACCAGTTCTAATTTTTGGAAAACACTGGTACGAAATTTAAAAACAGATTTTTAAGGATGTTGAAAGGTTTTATGCAAAAAAACACATATTTCGTAGGAAACCTTGTCTTAAAAAACGTGAAGTGTAGGTCTTTTCCGCGAAGGAGCACGAGAAAGTATGCTACCAGAAAATTACATTATGGTATTGAACATGGAACAAAATAAAACTTGCATAATAGATACTGATGTAGTTGTATACACAAACTTTTTTTTTACATTCTGAAAACTTTAAGAATGTGGAGTTTAGATATACATGAGCATTAATGTAACGTTTCCAAGCATGTTTAAACAAAAAACTCCTGCATTAAAAGGATTCAATGCATTTACTAGAACAAATTTTTAATTTGCAATGAGATAGGAGCAGAGCAGCTCAAGCCCTCCAAGCTACCTCTTTACTGTAACAGTCTACTTCTGATGGGAGTGTTGGCATTCTGGAAAACATTACAGTTTAGTTTTATTACAAAGACGTAGACGAGTTCTCAGACAATCATGCTAGAAAGCTTTTCAACACTTCAAAAAGTCTCAGTCTAGTATGTATATCTATACCAAAAGACGCACTAAGACAGCATTGTTGTATGTTACGTTTCAGGACCAGAAAGATGAGATGGATCACGGTTGCTAGAGTGTGGTCGCCGGTATGGTCTTGTCATCCCTCTATCATGGCAACGTGCTGATAATTAATTACGTGCAGTTTTATCGTATTAACATACTTTAAAATCATATCAAAGTATGAAGATCCTAATAGAGGATTTAACAGTCCTCTACCTATTTAAAATAATAATAATAATGACGAGTATTCTGGATGCCGTTATGATGATGTTGACGATAATTCAGAGGATGATGTTGACGATATTGGTAATTCTTCAAAGAGTGGTTACATTGCTAAAAGTGATCTGGATTTGAGTTTGCAACCTCAAAAAAAAAAAAAAAATTCAACCACACATTTGGCATGCGCCAGGACCAACAAGAAAACACCAAACGTAGCACTTCAGTTATTTGTAACTGTACTAATTTAAAGGTGAGACATGTTTAAGGAGCAAAAGTATGGAGGGAATTGGTTAATAATGGTCAAGAATATTGAAAATGAAGAAAATATCCAAAATATACGCCAAATCGGTTGGCACGGATACCACGATGTGTGTGTGTGTGTGTGTGTGTGTGTGTGTGTGTGTGTGTGTGGTGTGTGTGGGTGCGTGCGTGGTGCGGCGTGCGTGCGGCGTGCGTGCGTGCGTGCGTGCGGTGCGTGCGTGCCGTGCGTGCGTGCGTGCGTGTGCGTGCGTGGTGCGTGGTGCGCGTGCGTGCGGTGGTGCGTGCGTGCGCGTGGTGCGTGGTGCGTGTGGTGGTGCGTGGTGCGTGCGGCGTGCGGCGCGTGCGGCGTGCGCGTCCGGCGCGTGGCGTGCGTGGCGTGGCGTGGCGTGGCGTGGCGTGTGCGTGTGCGTGTGCGTGTGCGTGTGCGTGTGCGTGTGCGTGTGCGTGGTGCGTGTGCGGTGCGGGCGTGGCGTGGTGCGTGTGGTGCGTGTGCGTGTGGTGTGTGTGCGTGTGGTGTGGCGTGCGGTGCGCGTGCGCGTGGCGTGCGCGTGCGTGTGCGTGTGCGTGTGCGTGTGCTGGCGGCGTGTGCGTGGTGTTATATACTTGAAATATGCAGCCCTCTCCTACGCTTGATTTACACCAAAAGCCTTAAGCCAAAATAAAACAAGCTTAAGTACAAGATTTTTAGTACGTAGGTACTTTCATTCTGGGGTTATCGTGGATACTAACATACGTCCACCACACACACGCACGCAAGCACGCACGCACGCACGCACGCACACACACACACACACACACACGCACACGCATACGCACACGAACACGCACACGCACACGCACACGCACACGCACACCACACGCACACGCACACGCACACGTACACGTACACGTAAACGCGGACGCGCACGCAACACCACAGCACACGCACGCAATTAATATAAAGTGAGTGCATATGCTGACGACGTATCGGTGTTTGTGTCAAATTCATAAGATTTTGTTAAGGTGGAAGAAAGTTACAGAGTACAGCATCAATCCGGTTCAAAACTGAATCTGAATAAATGCACAGGTTTCTGGGCAGGTAACTGGAAGCAAAGAAAAGACAAGCCTCTGCCTTTTCAATGGACAGCGGAATGCATAAGAGTATTGGGGTATATTTTTCAAACAACGATACTGCAGACTCGACGAAAGCGTACAAATCTTTAGAGAATACCCTGTCAAAGGCTTTGGAAAAATGGGAGACGGCAGCCTCATTATCGGTAATAGGGAAGAAGAAGGTTATTCACCAATACATTATTCCCAAACTATTGCACATCTTACAAGTGATCAATATTTCCTTACAACAACAACAAGCACTTCAAAAAAAATAGTTAACTTTATGTGGAAAGGAAAACATTGGGTGTCACAATCAGCTTTGTCTACCGTTAACCCAAGGTGGGTTGGGATTAATTCATCTACCATCAAAATCCAATTATTAAGAGTATGGGTCGCTCATAAAATTACTACCAGAACTGAGAACCAAAATGGAGCTTAGTAATTGAACACACGTTAAAATGTTCACATTTCTTATTAATTTTAGTTTTAATTATTGGTTTTAACTATTTTAGTTAACATTTGTTTTATTTTAATTTGAATTAATTTTGATATACGTGGCAATGGTTTTCTT
>JARFJB010002141.1:112500-187500 GCA_036346205.1 Vesta saturnalis
TTGTGGTCAAAATAAAAACTTGTACAATTGATCGCGTTTTCTTTAAATAAAATATTTTCAGACTTCTAGCGCTTTCGGTTATACCGGAAGTCCCCATCCACTTTGTTATTTTCAAAGGAACACCCTATCTATTTTTGCATTTTTGGGTGAGAATCTTTTGAATTTTTTTTTATTGAAACTATACCATGCCCATCTATTACGCTTTTTGAGACAATAATTATTTTTCGAAATCTTGACAGCTGGTTGACACAACGTGGACTGTAACTCCTATTTAGATTGAGATAAAAAGTTAAAATCCAATTAATTGTGTAGTTTAAAGATGCCTTTATCGTATGCGTTTTTTAAAATAACAATAATGCCTAAATTTATACGTTTCAGCCAGAGTTAAAGAAATAAATTTTTTTAAATGGAATGCCTTATTTGATGACAAACTGTTCTAGAGTTATTATAAGTTTTTGTTATGAACGAATAAGTTCTATATGTTCTAGAGATATTCCCAAAAACGGAAAATGTTAATTCGTTGGCCATTATTTCCAGAATGCTAATCTTGCAGGCCAGTCCCATGGTCCAAACCGCCTTATCCACCTGCCTTCGAACATTAAGGTGAGTTAATGGAAAACTCTCTGGGTGAAATGAGCTGGTGTTACATCCAGTTCATACCAACAACCCCTTCTCAACTTCAAAGTCCGTAATAAATTGACCCGTTAGCACGCAGACATAAACGACGTAAGAGAACATGCCATCCATCATAAGGCAAAAGACATTGAAACTAAACCTGACCTCAGTTTCTTTCTCGGATCTCATGCCAATTGGCTGAAACCCAGACATTGTTGTTATGTCTGTTAAAAATCGAAAACTTAGACTCATCCATTCAGAGAATTGTTCTCTAAAAATTCTCTTCCTGTTGACTTCGAAGATATAGCATCTCACACTAGTTAACTCTGTCGTTGGGGTCTTGAGGATGAAGGTCTTGCACTAATGAGAATTTGTAGTCAAGAAAGCGATGATTCGTCAAAATCCTTAGTATTGAACACATAAAAGTCAAAATCCAATATAGATTTCAAGATCTTTTTGGCAACACGAACTGAAGCGTTAGAATTGGCCTCGAAATAAGCCAAGGTATTCCACACTCCCTCTTCATCATCAACTACAGCTTTCCGTGGGTCCGTGCGTCTGTGCATCCGTGCGTTTGTGCGTCCGTGCGTTCGTGCATCCGTGCGTCAGTGCGCTTGTGCGCCCGTACGTCCGTGCGCCCTTGCGTCTGTGCGCCTGTGCGTCGTGCGTCCGCACGTCCGTGCGTCAGTGCGTCCTTGAGTCCGTGCGTCCGTGCGTCTGTGCGTCCGCGCCTGTGCGTGCGTGCGTCCGCCCGTCCGTGCGTCCGTGCGCCTGCGCGTCTGTGCGCCTGTGCGTCTGGGCGTCTGTGCTTCTGTGCGCCTGTGCGTCTGTGCGTCTGTGCGTCTCTGCGTCTGTGCGTCTGTGCGTCTGTCCGTCTGTGCGTCTGTGCGTCTGTGCGTCTGTGCGTCTGTGAGTCTGTACGTCTGTGGGTCTGTGCTTCTGCGCCTGTGCGTACATGCGTCCGTCCGTCCGTACGTCCGTGCGTCTGCGCGCCTGCGCGTTTGTGCGTCTGTGCGTCTGGGCGTCTGTGCGTTTGTGCGCCAGTGCGTCTGTGCGTCTGTGCGTCTGTGCGTCTGTGAGTCTGTACGTCTGTGGGTCTGTGCGTCTGCGTGTCTGAGTGTCTGAGTGTCTGCGTGTCTGTGCGTATGTGTGTCAGTGTGTCTGTGCGCCTGTGTGTCTGAGTGTCTGTGTGTCTGTGTGTCTGTGTGTCAGCGTGTCTGGGTGTCTGGGTGTCTGTGTGTCTGTGTATCTGTGTCTGGGTCTGTGTGTCTGTGTGTCTGTGTGTCTGTGTGTCTGTGTGTCTGTGTGTCTATATGTCTGTGTGTCTGTGTGTCTGTGTGTGTGTGTGGGTGTCTGTGTGTCTGTGGTGTCTGTGTGTTAGCTGTGTCTGTGTGTCTGTGTGTCTGTGTGTCTGTGTGTCTTTGTCCAGTGTGTCTGTGTGTCTGTGTGTCTGTGTGTCTGTGTGCCTGTGTCTATGCCTGTGTGTCTGTGATGCCTGTGTGTCTGTGTCGTGTGTCTGTGTCTGTGTGTCTGTGTGTCTGTGTGTCTGTGTGTCTTGTGTCTGTGTGTCTGTGTGTCTGTGTGTCTGTGTGTCTGTGTGTCTGTGTGTCTGTGTGTCGGTGTGTCTGGTGTCTGTGTGTCTGTGTGTCTGTGTGTCTGTGTGTCTGTGTGTCTGTGTGTCTGTGTGTCTGTGGTCTGTGTGTCTGTGTGTCTGTGTGCTTGTGCGTGCAGTGCGTCTGTGTGCTGTGTGTCTGTGTGTCTGTGTGTCTGTGTGTCTGTGTTCTGGTGCGTCTGTGGTCTGTGTGCTGTGTGTCTGTGTGTCTGTGTGTCTGTGTGTCTGTGTGTCTGTGTGTCTGTGTGTTGTGTGTCTGTGTGTCTGTGTGTCTGTGTGTCTGTGTGTTGTGTTCTGTGTGTCTGTGTGTCTGTGTGTCTGTGTGTCGTGTGTGTCTGTGTGTGCTGTGTGTCTGTGTGCTGTGTGTCTGTGTGCTGTTCTGTGTCTGTGTGTCTGTGTGTCTGTGTCGTCTGTGTGTCTGTGGTTGTGTCTGTGTGTCTGTGTGTCTGTGTGTCTGTGTGTCTGTGTGTCTGTGTGTCTGTGGTCTGTGTGTCTGTGTGTCTGTGTGTCTGTGTGTCATATGTCTGTGTGCCTGTGTGTCTGTGTGTTGTGTGTCTGTGTGTCTGTGTGTCGTGTGTCTGTGTGTCTGTGTGTCTGTTGTCTGTGTGTCTGTGGTCTTGTGTCTGTGTGTCTGTGTGTCTTTGTGCCTGTGTGTCTGTGTGTCTGTGTGTCTGTGTCTGTGTCTGTGTCTTGTGTCTGTGTGTCTGTGGCCTTGTGTCTGTGTGTCTGTGTGTCGTGTGTCTGGTGTCTGTGTGTCTGTGTGTCTGTGTGTCTGTGTGTCTGTGTGTCTGTGTGTCTGTGTGTCTGTGTGTCTGTGTGTCTGTGTGTCTGTGTGTCTGTGTGTCTGTGTGTCTGTGTGTCTGTGTGTCTGTGTGTCTGTGTGTCTGTGTGTCTGTGTGTCTGTGTGTATGAGTGCATGCGTGCGTGGTGTGTGTGTGTTGTATGATGTGTGTGTGTGTCTGTGTGTCTGTGTATCTGGGTCTTGTGTCTGTGTGTCTGTGTGTCTGTGTGTCTGTGTGTCTGTGTGTCTGTGTGTCTGTGTGTCTGTGTGTCTGTGTGTCTGTGTGTCTGTGTGTCTGTTTGTCTGTGTGTGTGTGTGTGTGTGTGTTTGTGTGTGTGTGTTTGTGTGTGAGAGTGTGTGTGTGTGTCTGTGTGTCTGTGTGTCTCTGTGACTGTGTGTCTGTCGCCTGTGTGTCTGTGTGCCAGTGCGTCTCTGCGTCTGTGCGTCTGTGCGTCTGCCGTCTGTGCGTCTGTGCGTCTGTGTCTTGTGTCTGTGTGTCTGTGTGTCTTGTGTCTGGTGTCTGTGTGTCTGTGTGTTGTGTGTCTGTGTTTGTGCTGTGTGTCTGTGTGTCTGTGTGTCGTGTCGTGTCTGTGTGTCTGTGTGTTGTGTGTCTGTGTTCTGTGTCTGTGGTCTGGTGTTGTGTGTCTGTGTGTGTTGTCGTGTGTCTGTGTGTCTGTGTGTCTTGTGTCTGTCGTGCTGTGTGTTGTGTGTCTTGTGTCTTGTGTCTGTGTGCTGTGGTGTCTGTGTGTCTGTGTGTCTGTGTGTTGTCTTGCTGTGTTGTGTCGTGTGTCTGTTTGTTGTCGTGTCGTGTCTGTGTGTTGTGTGTCTGTTGTGTGTCTGTGTGTCTGTGTGTCTTGTGTCTGTGTGTCTGTGTGTCTGTGTGTCTGTGTCTGTGTGCCTGTCTGTGTTGTGTGTGCTGGTGTCTGGTGTGTCTGTCTGTGTGTCTTCGTGTGTCTGTGTGTCTGTGGGTGGTGTGTGGTGTGGTCTGTGTCTGGTCTCTGTGTGTGTGTCTGCTGGTCTGTGTCGGTTTGGTCTGTGTTGTGTGCTGTGTTGTGGCTGTGTCTGTGTTCGCTGTGTTTGTTGGTCTGTGTCTGTTGTGTCTGTGTGTTGTCTCGTGTCTGTCGTGGTTGGTTTTTTTTTTTTTGGTTTTGTGTGTGTGTGTTGTGTTGTGTTTGTGTTTGTGTCTGTGTGTCTGTGTGTCTGTGTGTCGTGTGTGTCTGTGTCGTGTGTGCTGTGTGTCTGTGTGTCTGTGGTCGTGGTCTGTGTGTCTGCGTGTCTGTGGTCTTGTGTCTGTGTGCTGCTGTGTGTCTGTGTGTCTGTGTGTCTGTGTGTCTGTGTGTCTGTGTGTCTGTGTCTGTGTGTCTGTGTGTCTGTGTGTATGTTGTCTGCTGTATCTGTGTGTCTGTGTGGTGTTTCTGTGTGTCTGTGTGTGTGTGTCTGACTGTCCGTGTGTCTGTGTGTTGTGTGTCTGTGTGTCTGTGTGTTTGTGTGACTGTGTGTCTATGTGTCAGTGTCTGTGTCTGTGTATCCGTGTGTCTGAGTGTCTGTGTGTCTGTTGTCTGTGTGTCTGAGTGTCTGTTGAATGTGTCTGTGTGTCTGAGTGTCTGTGTGAATGCGTGTCTGTGTGTCTGCGTGTATGTGTGTCTGGTGCTGTGTGTCTGTGTGTCTGTGTGTCTGTGTGTCTGTGTGTCTGTGTGTTGTTTGTCTGTGTATCTGTGTGTCTGTGTGTCTGTGTGTCTGTGTGTCTGTGTGTTGTGTGTCTGTGTCCGTGTGTCTGTGTGTCTGTGTGTCTGTGTGTCTGTGTGTTTGTGTGACTGTGTGTCTTGTGTCTGTGTCTGTGTGTCTGTGTTCCGTGTGTCTGGTGTCTGTGTGTCTGTGTTCTGTGTATCTGTGTGCCTGGTGGTTCTGTGGGTATGGATATATATATATATATATATATATATATATATATATATATATATATATATATAGTGTGTTGTGTGTTGTGTCGTGTGTGTGTGTGTTGTGTGTGGTGTGTGTGGGTGTCTGTGTGGTGTGTGTGTGTGTGGGTGAGTGAGTAAGGTTTTGTCTGTTTGTGTGTGTGTGTGTGCGTGTGTATGTGTGTGTGTGTGTGTGTGTGTGTGTGTGTGTGTGTGTGTGTGTGCGTGCGTGCGTGCGTGCGCGTGCGTGCGCGTGCGTGCTGTGTTTGTGTGTGTGCGCGTGTGTGTGTGAGAAGCTCAAATTGGTTTCATTTTATTTTCATTTTATTTGATGTACGTAACATCTTATTTAATATGATTGATAGACACTTACTTTTATTGTGTGAATGGCAATGTTGTCAATATCGAAGCTACCCAAACAGATTTAATTTTAATTCAAGATTTGTCAGGGTTTGGATAAAATATACAAAATAGAAACATTTTATATTTATTAACTTGACTTTCGTGGTATTTGAACTTGGAATTAAAATGTCACATGAAACTGTTTTTTTCAATATACTATTTTCTTTTCTGTAAATATGTAATTATTATTTTGTTATCGTAGTGTGCAGTAAAGATCGGGTGAATAGAAATTGTTCTCTTATATTCTTCCATGTAACTCCGTATCCATTGACAGTAAGCTGTAATAGTCCTATAATTACTGCTTGGTGTTTTTATATGCATGCATAATATAAAAGCCTCCAATTCCATTAGACAGTGTTGTTTTTAGTGTTACAGGATTAAACCAAAAACCCATAGGTAAACTAGCTGTACAATTATCTAAAACAGAAAATATTGTTTAAATAATTATTAGTATTAACCATTTACTTTTTTCTAAAATAGCTGCAACATCCTCAGGAGTTATAAAGAGTTGCCAGTTATGTGATCCTCGTGGTAAATATTTGTAAATAATCTCGCCGAGTAATATAACAAGAATCCACGAAACATAAGTTTTATTAGCAGCTGAAACGAGTATTAAACCTCCAGGTTTAAGCATTTTCGCACAATTTTCTAGTAGATCTTCGTGATGACGGGAATGCTGGAGAACGAAGCTTAAAATAACCACATCATATTTTTCTTCATTTTTTATTGCGTGGTCTTCGATTGTCTCAAGATTATAAAACAAGTTTGTTAAAGAAGGATCTAGGTTTGCATGATTTTTTGCAACATTAATCACCTCTTCATTTACATCAATTCCCAAAACACTACATCCAATTCTAGCAAATGGTTCAGCAAGCAGTCCCCCTGCAACTTTAACATTAATTTGGATGGTTTTTGAAATATTGCGTACCTCCACAGCCTGCATCCAACATATTCACATTTTTTGATAGGATAAACTTATCATCTTCTATTTTGGCCCAACCGTTAGCAATTAGTAGTTTTTTTATGTATTCAATCTCCAATGCACAGTGTTTGTGCAATTGTTTCAGCGGTCCATTAGGATCCCACCACGTTTTACTAGTACTTGTAAAGAATTCAGCTTGATTTTTGTCTATTGTTCGTGACTGAAGCGACATAATGACTGCACAAACGCCAATGTGAAAGTTTAAAGACACAATTTATTATGTATATAAGAACAATATTTGTTGCTATCTGTTTCGGATAACCCCGTTTATGCAATGAATGTGAAATTATTTAGTGATAGTGACATTGCACTTAAATTTATGTGTTTCCATATAACATTGAATTCTTTTTTGTTTGATTTTCATACATAAAACTTCCCTTGTTCTGTTTTACTTTTACAAACAGGGCTTGCGATAGGCCGGTGCCTCCCTATTGGCACCAAATTTTAGGGACGGCATTTTGACTGTCAGAATACATAATTTTTTGAGACATTTTATTTAGAAATACATGTAAGAAAAAGTTCATGTTACCACATTTTCTTAAACATAAAAAAAATACATAGGTATACTACGGATAAATGGAAGTTGGCAAAAAAAACTGATTTATATGGAATGCTTAGTACGTCGGACATTTTCAGTCCAAATGTAATTAAAAAATACAAAATAAAAGTTATGTACAAAGGTTATATAATAGCCAAAATAAAATTTTATTTGATTCAGTAATTGGTGATGCACCATTCTAATGCAAACCTGCTGGCTATGGACTATTCAAGAAATATATGTTATTTCGTTATTGCAAACGTATGTTCTCTATCCGTTAAAAATGCAACAGGTAAGAACTTATGTAATTCTTACATTTCTGTCGATTCCTGAAAATCAGACGGCATCCGCGCGCTAGATTTTACCTGTTTCGTCATGTTTTACATACCTCTATTCTGAACGTTAAAGAGCTCTATTTATGCAGTTACTGTGTTCTTGAAAAGTGCGATTAATTTTTCCGGTAAGTTACCACAATTATTTTATATGTGGTTTTTTCGAATCAATTCATGCCAGCTAAGGGTTTAAACCGAGCTAGTAGAGTAGATGTGACACGTTCTGCTTAGCATTCGGGAGGTAATGGGTTTGATTCCCGTTACCGTCTACCTTATTTTCTTTCAGGGGGTTTTCCTCATACACATGTAGCGATGTAGTAACTGTGTATATTCACACCATGTGCGGCGACTTAGGCTAATCGTGGGGTAGTATTTTACCCTCAGGACCCTAAATCCATTCCTTTTGATCCTATCCTGACCACACCTATCCTAAATCCCACTATGCATATATACGTAATGTACGTATGCTGGGAATCCATGGTTGAAGGAGCTTGGAAAGCTCAAGCAGCCCGCCCTCCTTCTTGGTGATGGAATGAAATACGAGACCTTTCCATTCCTTCTAAGAGTTTACTAAACTACAACCTTCTTATTTTTATTTTTTTAATTTTTCAGGATGAAGCCCATTTCTCTATATTTTGAACGACCTTTTTTAAAGTTTCATCAAAATTTGAAATTATAGGTAGCAACTTCATTGTTTCGGATATAGCTAATTTTTTATTTCTAATGTAATACGTAATAACGCGATAAAGTTCATTAATTTTCTTTATTTTAAAAACTATTCAAAATGTATTTCTTTCTCCACTTTAAAGCTGTGAAGTAATCAACTCAAATGTACAGTGTAAAGTACCAGTTTCTTTCTTTATGTTCCATTTACTCATTCCACAATTGAAACCTTGCTCTTGTCTTCTATATTTAAGGTGCGAAACGAAGTAACAGTTACACATAATTTAGCTACTGACTTTAACAGTATTTACGGTAATTGAGCATTAAATACCTTGTTAATAACTTTTTGTATATTTTAGAATGTTAGATGAACGCAAAAAGCTATCTGGTGTACAGTAAAAAAACTCGAAAAGCAATCACAAAGTGATAAGCAAGCTGGGAGCTTATTGAACTACCAAGGAACTAACAAGAAATAGGTTGACCACCCAGAGATGTCCCAAGCTAAAGCGGACTCAAACTTGAATTACCAGGAAACTGTTGATCAGACAACCGTAACCAATAATGACACAAATCTAGAAGAATCTACTCCGAGAACTTCTAAAAAAATACACAACCTGTGGTTATCTTAGATTCCGATTCGTGATCTTGCCCACCTAGCTTGTCAGACGCTGAAAAATGTTTTTTTTAGTAAAAGGCAGGCCACCTAAACCATAAAGTACTATAAATACCCAGTTGATAGGACCGGTCGTTAATTCAGTGCGCATTATCATATGAAAAGAATAAAAAACGGAGAAAAGTACTGCGCCAGTGGTTAGTCTATTCCATTATAAAAAACTATTGTTTTTACTGTAAACTGTTCAGTTGTTCTTTTAGTTGTCTTTTTCTACTGAATAATTTACACGTTGGAGACACTTGAGCGACACTTTAAAAGAACATGAGTCATCATATTTAATGGCAAATGTCTTGGATTGAATTTGGTCAGCGATAACAACCTTGTAAAGCTGTTAGGCTTACTGCTACAGAGAAAAATTATTAGTGTGAGGTGTACGTATTGTTTTAGCATTAGGAGTATTAGTGACAAACTTTATAATTTTAGTAATGGAAATTTTTTGCAAATCGTTCTACTACTAGCTCATTTTGATCAAGAATAGAAGAGTATTTCGCAAATTGCTGAAAAAACAAGAAGCCAAAGTTCACTATCTTGGAAACGCTATATAAGACGAACTGACGTATCTTTTACATTAACAGATTAAATCATATATTACTGACGAAATTAAACAACAAAAACTCTATTCCACTATTGTAGATTCTACTGATGATGTTAGTAAGATAGAGCACGTTACATTTTAATTAGATATGTGTTTATTGACAAATCTAACCCCAATGATATTATCATTAACACTTTTTAGGTTTTCTTCCAGTTAAGAGATCGACAGTACAAAAATTTTAAATGTCATAAATGAAAAACTTGCAAAATTGGGGTAAAATTTGCAGGATATGGGAGCCCGGCATTACGACAACGGGGCCAGTATGAGAGGTACTAAATCATGGTACAATCTAAAATAATGACAATGAGTACACGAGCATTTTACTTGTCATGTAGTAGCCACTCATTAAATTTATGTTTCAACGACCTGGGAAAGGCGTCCTTAGAAGAAATTTTTTAATTACTTCAAAAAATTTACTTGTTTTTTCAACCCTTAGATGTGCCGTATTATAAAAATATGTTAATAGAGTAACTCTGAAACCACTGAGTGATACACGGAAAAGTGTATTAATGCTCTAAAACCCTAAAGGTACCGATTGGGAAGTTACGATGCTTTATTCAGTATCTGTGAGGATACTGAAATTGCCATTTCTACAAAAGATGAGGCTTATGGCCTGTTGCACTGTCATATACTATGCTATACAATTTTAAATTGTGTTACTCCGATCAGCAAGTTACTATACAGCAAAGACTATGATTTATCATCTGCTATTTAGTTAGTCAAAAATTGGTACAATTTTTTTCAAGGATCTTCATGCGGATGAGACTTTTAATAAAATGCTCTGTGATGCATAGAAACTCGCCGAGGTTATTGACATTCCATCTGGATTTGAGTTAACACAACCGCTTCACAGAGTTCGACGAAAAAATGTTAACTTTCCTTATGAAGTGCGCTATGGTCCACTCTCAGATCCCAAATTAAAACTGAAAATAGAATTTTTTTACAATAAATCAAGTTATTAATGCTTTAGAATCCACATTTGATTTAATAAATACCTACAGGAATAATTTTCAATTGTGGTTCTACATACATTATTTGAAAAATTTACCTAAAAACGAGTTAATCAAATATTGAAAGCACTTAGAAATATTACTGGCTAATGGTGAATCGGGATATGTGAACGCACTTGAGCTAGTGAATAAAATAGTATCCGTTCTAGAGTTTGTAAATGCAAACCAAAATTCAATTGAGGTATTAAGACTTACCGTTAGTTTAGAAGTTGCTCCTAGACTCAGCGTTGCATTAATAATCTTGTTGACCTTGTCAGTAAATGTGATAAGTGGAGAAAGGAAATTTTTCAAATTGAAAATAATTAAAATTTTCTTACGTTGCACAACCACCCACAATGGGCTACACGGTTTGGCTACATACATTAGCTATAAAACATGAATTAGCAGAGAAAATTAATCTTAAAAATTCAGAAGTTTGTTGAGCTAAAAGTAAGAAGAAACACTTTCAGTTTTTAAGCAGTTTTGTTGCTATTTTTTACAGTATTGTAATCTCGTATTGTATGTAGTTTGTTTAATATACGTTACGTTCTCGAATAGATATATGTTACCCACTTATAGTACTATTCCTACTGTTTGTGATCAATGTAATTCAATGCTCAGTACCTAAGTATGGAAGTTGTTAAAATTTTTCATTCTTGAGTGACTTTCATTAAGAGGAGGGGGGGGGGCATGCCATATTTTTGCATCGGGCGTCAAAACCACTAGCGCAGGCCCTGTACAACTGAAATTAAAAATGATTATATCCCAATCAGCAACAATGACATGGCCAATTTATTAATCGGTCACGGGCGCACTCGTACAATATATGATTAGGTTAATAAACGCACGGTTTGGGGTAGGTCAATACTCACGCGCGAGTATTGAAGATAACCGATTCTACCGAACATTGACGGGTGAGCCCGCACACAAGGCCCAAAGCCGGCAACATTCTAGTTTCTCGTGCGTTTCGCTCTTTAAAGTGTAACCATCATCGAGTGAGCATTATTATAATGTATTCTCCTGTTTGTGAGATTTTACTGACTTGTTAATAAACTATTACAACATAACCGTTCAAGATGATGATGGAAACGATGACGTGGATGAGATAAAAGTGTCTCAAATCCAAGATGATGATGTTGTTTCACAGAAGGGGAAGAGGAGCGATGAGATAAAGGAGAAGGACGACTCTCAAAACCATGATGATGATTGCCGCGAATCACGGTTGAAGAAGACCGATAAAAATGTGATTAAATAAATGATGTATTGTTTTTTATAATATATTCTCAAACGCTGAGCTCTCCTTCAATTTTTTATTAATAAACCTGTTTTCCTAACGGCGTTCGAACCTAATGCTGCAGTTACTGCGTTAGATGGGTAATTACAATAAGTGTCAGACGAGTTTTCTTTTGTACACTGTAAGTTAAATCATACTGCTATTTTTTGAATTGAGAGCTGATTTTGTATGATTAAGTTAAGTCAATTTAGTATCTTTGAATTGTGGTTGGTTGGTTCTAGCAAAGTGTAAGTTAGTCCAATCAGTATTTTTGAAATGTAAGTAGATTTTCGCAAGCTGTAAGTTACGATTTGATTGATTGCGATTAATCTGATTGTTTGATTTGATCGAACGTGATTTGTTTTGGATTCATCTGCTTAATAGATTTGACTAATTTGATTTGATTAAATAATTTGTTTGTTTGAGAAAGGGACGGGGGAGAGACGAACACAATCAACCTCTATTACAGAAAACATTCATTAGTCCTTACACCACTAGATGGCGCCACAAAGAACCCTAATTAGTCCTAGAGATTACAGAAAACATTCGCTAGTTTAAAAATGTACCATTAGATGGTGCCACAAACAAAGCCCTATCAGTCCTAGAAATATAACGCTAGGTGGTCCCACCTTTACTGCAGAAAATGTTCATTAGTCCATACACAACTAGATGGCGACACAAATTCAAATTTCTCAACAAGGGGCCACAACAGGAGGCCGATGACCCTAACACAAGTTCCTACAATTGTCTTATAAGTTAGCATTAGGGCCCCTTATTAGAATACTATTTATCGTTAAGGGGACCAGGCAAGGGGCGCAGACCGTAACACAAGTACCTATATTTGTCTTATGGGATAGAATTAGGGCCCCTTATTAGAATACTGTTTCCAGCCAGACATAGGGGCCAAGGCAAAGGGCGAAGGCCCGAGAGCAGGTTCCTATGTCTGTCTTATTTGATTAACATTTAAAAATACCAGGGTCGACTTTTTCTACAAAAAACCAATAGTACAGGGTCATTTCAAATACCTTGTAATTTATGTGTGCTAATATTAGTGGTTTGCTAAATTAGTAACAATAGAAAATATCTGAAGATAAATAGAAAACGTACTACTACCTCGAAATCGGGTAAAAATAAATTAAAAGTAGCATCTCAGAACGAGGAAGAAGGTTCGAAAGCGTGTGCAGTATTTCCAGGGTCGTGCTGAAAACAGTTAATTTAAGAATAGTCTCATACCTGTGTAATAATAATAGTAGCAAATAAAGATTGTATATTATCCTTTGCATGTATTTAAAAGTGTATCCATCATCGAATGAATATTATTATTATTATTATGAACCAGCATCAGAGATATTAGATGTTTTGCAGGTTGCTAATAAATTATTACAATATAATCGTGCAAGATGAAAAACGATGAGATGAATGAGGTATATGACAGGGAGGGAGCGAGAGAGAGAGAGGGAGAGCAGGAGGAGGAAGGTAAGGAGGTAGGAAGAGGAGAAAGGAGAGAAGAAGAGGGAGAGGGAGAGAGAGAGAGAGAGAGAGAGAGAGAGAGAGAGAGAGAGAGAGAGAGAGGCGTGCATGATCAACTTCTATTACAGAAAATTTTCATTAATCCATACACCACTAGATGGCGACACAAACACACTATAATTAATCCTAGAAATACACCGCTAGGTGGCGCTACCTGTATTATGGAAAATAATATTCATTAGTCCATATACCACTGATGGCCCTACAAACAAATTCAAGTTTCGCAACAAGGGGACCACGACAAGAGGGCGCAGCCCTAGCACATGTTCTTATATCTGTCTTATAAGATAGCATTAGGGCCCCTTATTAGAATACTATTTCCAGCCAATGCGGCCACGACAAGAGGGCGCAGACCCTAACACAAGTTCTTATACACGTTAGCGTTAGGGCCCCCATACCATTTCCAATCAGGGGCCCGCGATAAGAGGCGAAGGCCCAAGAGTAAGTTGTCTTACAAGAGTCTAATAATAAAAACAATTTCAAATATCCCACGCAAGACCAGGTCCAAGGCCAACCACTTTCTCAAGGTCAACCAGTTTCTTTACGTAAACAACTTTCTCAAACTCAGAAATATGACCCCCACGTGGGTGTCGTTGGAAATTCCCCAAGGTTAAAGTGAAATTATTGTCGGTGTTCTACTAGTATATGATTATAGTAAGGAAGATTATGTGTGGCATGTCATTTACATAAAAAATTCTATTCTATTACTCCGAAATGGTGATGTGATATATTCTGATTAATGTGAACAAACATTGCGATGGATAAAGCTTGCTTAGGTAAGCATGTACTACGGAGATGTATTTATGCCACCTTCAACTTCTTGCAAGAGATTACAAGTGTCTTTGCTAACATTTCCCACGTATTGGGTGAAGTAATAATAACTGCTTTATTGATAAAAAACGTCTATTCTAATGTTTACACTCAATATTACTTTGGGTATTTTGTTATGGCTGCCTCCCACTGCTGGGACTATGCACCGACCAGGCGACGACTAGGTTACGACTGTGTTCGACTGCTTGGGTTCACACCGAAAGAGACTGTGCTGCGTCAGTGCTATTCGAAGTGTCGTAAGACTTAGTTGCATAATGGCGAGTGTAGACAGTTCTGATGATAATTTAATAATTACTTTTGGTTGTCGAGAAGACTAAAGCAGCAAAGTAGAAGCCGCCGGATTTACTGGGTTCACAATATATATCGTGCAAGGGATGAAGAGGGCGAATTCCACACATCTTAAACGATCCAGTAAAATTTTTCAAATACTTCCGAATGGTGCCACATAAATTTGAGGGTTTATTAGATATTTTGAGGAATGATCTGCAAAAGAAGAATACAAATTTCCGGCGCTGCGTTTGACCTAAATAACGATAAGCAGTTTGTTTAAGGTAGGTAGATTTTTAATTATATTATCCATTGTTTTCAGGTTAATATTTGAAACAAAGATATCTGACTTCTGGACATTCCCAGGCGTCACTCAGCTACAGTTACCGCATAGCATCATCAACACTCAACTCAATAGTAACTTTAACTTGCGACATAATATGGGAACGTATTAAACTCATGGAAATGCCGCCTTCAAACGTAAGAATGTGGAGGAAAATTGCTACGGAGTTCTGGGATATTTCCAAATTGTATTGGAGCTATAGACGGGAAACACGTTAAGATTCAGGCACCGCATAGTAGTGGTTCTTTATTTTATAATTATAAAGAAACTTTTTCCATAATTTTACTTGCAATTGTTGATTCCAATTATAAATTTTTTATGATCGGTGTATGGGGTTACGACAAATCAAGTGATGGGGGCGAGATTGCCGTTTGTTATGGCAGGCGATGAAGCGTTCCCGCTGAAAAAATTCCTGGGAGATCAGTGGGAAATGATGAGAGCAATGCCACTTTCAACTACTGTCTTTCAAGTGGGAGAAGAATTGTTGAAAGTGCCTTTGGCATTTTAGTTACAAAATTTCGTATATTCTACGAAAGGCTGCAGATTAAACTCGAAAATGTTGATAAAATTGTTATCACTGCATACGTGTTGCACAATTACTAAAGAAATGATGTAATACCGCCGAATATAAACGAAGGTGATATTCAGCGAACTGACAATCCGGGAGGACTGCATAATTTAAGGCATTTTGAGATAAACCCAGCAGGAGATGCTCTGAGTGTAAGGGAACAATTGAAGGGTTACTTTAACAGCGAAGCAGGTGCAGTGTCATGGCAGTTGGATACTGTTAGGAAAGGAAGTGAACAGTAAAACATTCACGCCGCTTTATAGTTTAATTATTTTCATTTAGGTTGATAAATAAAATATGAACACATTAAAATAAGAACAAAATACGTTATTCTGTGAAACACAACTTTTATGTATTCACGTAACGACTATGCCAGCTCATCGCCTTCCGCGACGTTTCTTTGTGAGATTTTTCCGATGTGTCAAAGGAAGGGGGCAATGAGACGGAATTCCCATGCAAATTTAAGTTGCGATTTCCCTACGCATGACCACTGGTCCATGGAAATAATACGTCCTTAGTTGAGTACGTTGGATATCACGTAACACTTGTCAGCTCATCGCCTTCCGCGACGTTTCTCTTAGTTTTCCAATGTTGCAAAGTCGGCCAAAGAACGGATTCGACAAAATTGCGTTTACAAAAGCATGACCACTAGTCCATGGAATATAATCGTCATTTGGTTGTCGGTCGATACATCGATATCACGATCTATCGATGCCGATTACGTATTCCTTTACTCTTTTACAAAGTCAATGTTGCTGCAAGTCCTGCCAAAGAAACGCTCATTCGACATTCTGGGTATGCACGAAAATATGGAGAATAGGTTTGAGTCGCCGTCACCGGATACGTATCGATATATTGGTATGTCGGTTATCGATACGTGTCGATACCACGATGCGTATCGATAGCATGGCTATTGGTATACCGATACTTCGACCTATACATGCATAAATACCTGAAACGGAACTAAACTAACATAAACCATTACAAGGTCTCAGAAAAACAAGGTACCTAGACAAAATACGAAGGATACGCAGCCTTACAAGATCGCCAGCCTTCAAATCGACCAAGAACGCAGGGAATATACCAAACAGAACCATCCAATGAATATCAGAATTCCTACCAATGCGAATGGCAACCTACCATGCAAATATGGGAGAGCATAGCTTAAAGAGAGACGGACTTAAAGTGAGAACGCAGGAAGTAGAACAAAGTCCGCAAGGGCAAACAGAAAGATCTGGAATCGCCGAACATCGCATCCAATGGATAACATACAATGGGATAACATACAGATCATGGAAAGGACCGAGAACAAAAAGCAAATGAAATCCAAGCAAAAATCCAAAACCAAGCTAAGTCCAATAAACCAAGTGGTGTCCAAATGAAACCAATATGGATCCAATAATGCGCGAAGAGCTTAAGCGCAAACACCTGCGCAATAAACTTCTGCGAACCACGAATAAATTCTGCGCAACACATATATATATATTATAATATATATATATAGTTATATATATATATATATATATATATATATATTATACATGGCTAAGTCTAAAGTATATATTAACCTTGGTACCAAGTTCGAACTCTAAGTGAAGGTACCAAGTTGAATCTGAAGTAGTCAATGTTTGATATATATATATATTATATATATAATATATATATATATAAAAGCATATCAGGACTAAGCCTGATGACGGAAGCAGAGTCCGCTTCCGAAACGTCGTGCTCAAAAAGCATAAACTGTGGAAATAGGCCGATCAACGCCACTAATAGGAAACCACAGTTTTAAACACTTATAATACAGAATTTCTTATTTATGGACCAATTTCAAAAATAAAGGCATTTTCATAATCTAGGCTTCATTTCTGACCTTTTGATACCCCATATTCCTTAATATTTAAACTTTTTCAAAAACTGTGATTCATACCTAACTCTAAAAACTATTTTTACTTAAAACTAAATTATTCTATGTTCCACAGGAAAACTAATAACAGAAATGGAATCAACGATTCGAACTACATAGGAATGCACCTATTTCCAATCTGAAATGTCTACTTTAATACAAGTTCTATCTCAAGTTTCGATAACTTTCTAGTACAACCTCAATTTGCGGTTTTTCCATAAAATTTACACTTATAATGTTAAATTTAATGTTAGCACTTTCGAAGTACTTGATTAAGTAAGTTTACTTCATTATGTTCATACTTTTGCACTTATATCACTCTGATGTTTTACAAATCCTTTTAATTTTAGTCTTTTTAACACATCGCTGCCATGTATATATGTCCATCTATGTTGAGTAGTGAAACTTACAAGCTCCTTGTTTCAGAATAGAAGATTGCTGTGGTATGAACCGGATTATCCATGTACACTTAAATACAAGCATATTATATAATGAAAATGTGTGTTTTTAAATTCCGACATTGCTCGGACGTTCATATTATGAACTTTTTTTGAGTCATTTAATTATGCTCATGTTTAGTGTCATTGAAATTGGAACTACATAGCTAATAACTTGCTCTGTAACTACTTATGTGCCTAGATTTGATTTATACTATAATTTTGCACACAGAGCTTTACCTTATGCGCACGTAGTATTTGAATACCATTATGTTACATTATATTTTGTTTTAACTCAAGCTTGTATTTTTCTATCCCCATTATTTTGCTAATTTTAATTAATCTCAATATATGTATATACCGGATCCGCCATCGCTCTGGCATTCCTTTTTAGTATCTTTATTATTTCTTGTAAAGAAAAAATATAAAAACGAACTTTACCTTATTCTTCAAGCTTTATAACCTAAAAATATATTCATGTATACAGGGTGTTCCACTTTTGCTGCACAGCACCTTACTATTTTATTTTAAACGGAACACCCTGTATATTATTACATTTTTCTATTCCCTGTTGAAATTTAGGGACACTTTGTTAAGCACACATGTCACCTTCAGTCTACCATTTCGGCGCTCTCACGTTTTTTGAAAAAAATTACGTTTGCGGCATACTAAAAAATGACTAATATCTCGCAGAGTTAAATAGGTAGGGACACGCGGTTTTCACCAGTCGATAGAGCATGAAAAAGTCAATGAAAACTTATGAAAAGAATAATTTTTGAGATACAGATTTTTTGTGGGCAAATTTTTGATTTTGGAAAAATTTAATCATGGATAACTTGATTTTTTAAAGAGATTTTTTTACATAGACAGAACCGGATTTTTTTTCTCTTTCGATTCGGTTAATACACATATCTTTAGCTGTTTTTACAAAATTGGTGATTTTCTATTTTTTATTTTCTTTCTTGCTATATCGCAGTACCATGTAACAGAAAAACAAGGAAAAGGACTGAAAATAATAATTTATTTTAATTTTATGTTAATCATATTCCATTTAACAAACTAATGATAAAAGATAAAAAATCAAAAGGAAGCAATTAAAAGTATTTTAATTCAATAAGTTTCTCAAAATGTCGTCCATTTTATTTTAAAGTCTTGACATTTCTGTGTTGCATTGAAAAATGCCATTTTTACATTGTTTTTTATTGTTTCTTGCGTGATACTAGAAAACAAATTACCAATACTCATCATGGTATGGATGAAATTTACGAGTGCACTTATTGAAGTAGGCTTTGCTAGATTACATGAAATACAAAAACAAGGGCCACGTTATTGGTTGACAGTCACCAGAAATAGCAGAAACTGACTTATTAGTTGCAAGTAGCTCTTAATCAACATGCATTTTATTCAAAACGAATTAGTGAACATGGTGTTTGTTTTGGGCGAGTGCCAAATATATTGCTTTTGGGCTCTTCATGTTTATAAACAAAGATACCCTGATCGACGTCCTCCAAGTGCGTTACAAGAATTATTGGCTCGATTTGGATAAACGGGAAGGGTACAGGGTACATTACAAAGCAAATATTCAAAGAAGTACAGTTAGAATAGAATAAACTGTATTTATGGTAATGCAGAGCGTTGTAGAAAATCCAAACGTCAGTACAAGTCAAACATCTAATGCCATTGGTACTATTAATATTATTTCGGTAAGACGGGTACTAAAACATAATACATATCATTCATATCATGTAGCATTACAGCAAAAATTAGTTGTGGGTGATTTTAATGCAAGAAGTGCTTTTTGTCAATAGTATGGACGTTATACGTCCATTATTTTATTTACTAATTAAGCTACCTTCCACAGCCACGGCCGAGTAAACCGTCGGAATTTTCATTATTATGGTAATATAAATTCACATATTGTGCGACATTTGGATCATCAGCCGAGATGGACGGTAAATGTGTGGGGAGGAATTGTAAATAACTTTGTGATAGAACCTTATTTCTTTGATTATCATTTGAATGGTAACTGATATTATATAATGTGTTACCTGAATTACTCGAAAATGTTCCTGACAACATAAAACATATCATGTGGTATCAGCATGATGGTGCGGTGTTGCCACTACACTAGAAATATGCAGAATGTTTTAAATCATCAATTTCTCAATCGCTGGATTGGCCGAGAAAGTCCCGTGTCTTGGCTTGCAAGATCGCCGGACCTAACGGACTTTTTTTCTGGGGGTTTGTCAAAAATTTCGTATATGATGAAGAACATACAACACAAGAAGTAGTGAAAAACAGAATAAGTACCGTAGTTGCTAACGTAACTCCAGAAATGCTATTAAATGTGCGTCAATCTCCGCAGCAAAGTCTTTAGAATGAAACGGACAGAATTTTGAGCACCTATTGAATTAAAATGTTTGTTATTGTTTATTTTTATTTTTTTTAATAGCTTTAGTTTGTTAAATGGAATACGATTCACATAAAATTCAAATAAATTATTATTTTGCGTCCTTTTCCTTGTTTTTCTGTTACATGCCTACTGCGATATAGCAAAAAAGAAAATAAAAAACAGAAAATGTAAAAACGGCTATAGATAGACCCATATGTGTATTAACAAAATCGAAAAAGAAAAATAAATCTACGTCTGTCTATGTAAAACCTTTCTATTCCAAAGATCAACTTATCCATGATTCAATGTTTGAAAACCAGAAATTTACGCGCAAAAAATCTGTATCTCAAAAATTATGCATTTCATAAGTTTTTATTGACTTCTTCATGCTCTATCGAATGGTGACAACCGCATGTCCCTACCTATTTTACTTTGCGAGATATTAGTCATTTTTGAGTATGCCGCAAGCATTTTCTTTCAAAAACGTGAGATAACGCCGAAACTGTGGATTGTAGGTGACATGTATGTTTAACAAAGTACCCCTCAATTTCAACAGGAAATTCAAAAATGTAATAATATATAGGGTGTTCTATTTCAAATAAAAGGGTAGAGTGCTGTGCAGCGATAGTAGAACATCCTGTATGCACGAAAATATTTTTAGGTTATAGAGCTTGATAAATAAGGTAAAGATCGTTTTTATACCTTTTCTTTACAACAAATAATAATAATGCTAAAAAGGAATGCTAGAGGGATGGCGGATCCGGTATATATATATATATATATATATATATATATATATATATATATATATATATATATATATATATATATATATATATATATATATATATCTTTTAGTTTCGATCAGTCGTTATTAAAATTATTTACTAGGGGCAGTAAACAGCGGAGGGACCATCTGAGCTATCGAGAGAGCTAGCTTCACTCGATTCAATCCTACACTGTATGTACCCTTGGCAATCTTTTACTGTGTGTACGTTGGTAGTTTTAATAATTCCCAATTATGACTGTCATCACTAGCCATCATTAGCACTTAGATGCGTTTAGTTTGTAAGTTTTCTTTTAATGATAATTATCTTCAAAAGTGAACTAAACAGAAATTGTTATCATCAGACGAACAGAGCTCAATATCTAAGTGGTAATTAAATTACAGGGCAAATAAACATAAAAAAAAAAGATTAGATTTACTAGAAAAAATTTGTAAAAAAGAACAGTAAACATCTGGTAATTATGAAATATTAAGTTAACTACAATTATCAGAATTATGTTTTGTAACAACAAATATTGTACACGAGATCCATTAATTTACACGCGCTTAAATTATAATCGAGTTATCTAGAATTATATTTATAATTAAATCTTGATATATAATATTTATTATTAATTCTTGCTTTACGAAAGAGAACTACAAAGAAATAACTTTTACTAACACTTAATACTAATGAGTAGTTACCAAACTGACGTACAGACTTATTATTAAATGTGCAGCTATTTTATAACTTCATTAACTATTCTAAAGTAAAAAGAACAATAGGATGCAATAGTTCTTAATTAATTATACAAGACATTTACAGATACCTTTTAATTACATAATTCCTCCCTCCTTAAGTTCGATAAATAAGGGGTTCTCATTTTGAGTATTGTTTACTATTTTAACCATTTTATTTTGTTTCATACGTTTATATTTAATACAGCTTAACCCGAGAACGGTATCGTGTTTTATAGGTTGGTTAATGGTATCGCCACGTAAATATTACGTGATTCTAGAATTACAATACTTTTTTGATTTTTGGGCGAAAATTATTTTTTGATTGTATGGTTTCTATCACAGAAAGGTCAAACAAATAAAAAAAATGTTATTTTGAACTATTTTTATTAGAAAAAAACTTAAAACAAATTTATAAAAAATACTGAAAATAAGTAGGTAACACAAACATAAAGTTAAACTACTGACGACAATCTGAACAAATTTTTTTCTGATGCTGACCACATATTGCTTTATTGCACTTTAGGCAATATGTGGTTGTCATTCTTTTTTTTTGCGCTAGGACATATTCTACAACTGGTTCTTACACCCTTTTGTTCTCTCTCGCCCGGTTGATTTTCTCCTTGATCTTGTTCTGTAACATCAGAAATTATATTCTTCAACTCTCGACTAAGATTGACCCCACGATTTAGACGTTGAACCTGCCAGTTATATGTAAGACGCTTATGCAGTTCAAATATGAATACATTTCTAGATATAGGCTTTCCACCATAGGATGTGACGTTATGGGAATATAAAATGTAAGCATTGATACATGCCATATTTATTATGTTGTAGAAGACACACATAGGCCACCTTTTTGTTTTACGGTTGCAACTCAAATTTGCACACATTTGATCAAAGGTATCCACTGCCCCCTTTGTTGAGTTATAATTATTAATCATTTCTGGTTTGTGATTGGATTCATTTACAGAATTAGTTTGATGCATAGATGATAACAAGAGCACCAATTTTTGCGGCTTTGGCTTGTATGATAGCAGGGATAAATTGCTGCTACTATATACAAATAAAGACGTACCCGCTTGTCGTTCTTTGTTATTTTCAATAAAACTGGATGGCACTTCAGCTTTATTTTTTTTAACGTTCCAAGTACAGTTAGCTTATAAGGAGTTTGAAGTAATTTTTCTGCCAAAGGGATGCTGGAAAACCAATTATCCATTGTCACGTTTCTGTTAGAGCCATGGATAGATTTCGTCAAAGTTTCCACGCAGTACGCCGCCAGTGGTTGTCCAAAAGTATTAGTGGATTTTCCAACATATGGAAGTGCATCAATGAGATACTTCGTTGAAGTATCACAGAGTAAAATAAATTTAATGCCGTACTTGGCCGGCTTACTAGGTAAATGCATGCGAAAAGGACACTGTCCCCGAAATCCCACCAACTGTTCATCTATTGTTACGTATGAGCTTGGTTTATAAGATATTTTGCATATTTCAATAAACTCTTCCCAAATTTCGGATATTGGTGCAAACTTAGTTACTTCTCTTCTTTCCTCTCTAGTGCTTTTATCGTCAAATCGTAAGCAAGAAGAGAGAAAATCAAATCTCTTTTTACTCATAGTGGCCCTGTAACGTGTACCGCAATATGTATTATCAAACATGATCTCAGATGAAAGATGGTTATCTTTTAGGGCAGCAGCGAGTATATACAATCCTAGTAGTGCTTTCAATTCATCTAAATTAGTTTTAGATTGAGTTCCAGATTGAGCTTTATAGCGCTCTTGAGCTAATTCTATCTGCTCATTTGTGTGAGCGACTACTTTATTTAGGATAGATTCCGGTAAGAACACTTGGAAAGCATGTAAAGGATCTATGATGTTCCGCAAAGGTGCAATAGGTCTAGGTTTTATGTGAACAATGTTACGTGAAGGAGTTTTACCTGTCGACGATGGAGGAGTTGTTTTCCATTGGTATCCATTTTTACCTTCCAACACAGCTTCATGAGGAACAATTAGGTAACTATTAATGGAAGCAGACGAACTTGTACCTGGGACTGGTATCTAAAAAAACCTCAAATTATTTTCAACGAATAGAAATAACATAGAATGACCTACCCGATCTACATGATTTTGTCGAGAAACATTTTCTTTATGGTTTTCTTGGAAAACACCTTCTTCAGTTTTTTTGGTAACTTTTCGTTTTTTTCGACCTTTAGAGACGAAAACTTCCTGTTCTTTTCTATTTTTTTCCACACTTCATCTAGATGTTTTCTTAAATTCACCTTCAGGTAGCCATTCGTGGTCAGATCTATTACCGGAATCATCGGAATCTTCACCATCTTCTTGAATCTCTAAATTATTTTCCAGTTCACTGTCACTACTTTCATACAAAAATCGTTCCAGTTCTTCGATAGATAAACCTCGTGAGGATGAAGCCATAATGTTAGCTAAATTCTATTACAATTATAAGATACCGGCAGAGTAAAATTTATATGCAAACGGTATTGTCACGTCAAATGTACACTAAAAGTTTATGGCTTGATGGTATCGCCACGTAAGTTTTACGACTTGACTTTTGTTGCGACGCTTCCCACTCAGCAACTGACTGAAACTAATCGACGTGATTTCATGACGTAATATGTAGTAGACCCAGAGAAGCACTGCTGGAGGGGGAAGACAAAATCTTTACAAACACGGGCGTACTATCAGAAATTGATAGACGTTACGTAAATTTTACGAACGATACCATTCTAGGGTTAATGCTACTATAATTAGCACTACTACTATTATTATCGAAGTGGTGTTTATCCATTCGTGATTACTAGCCACTTCCAATACGGGTGTTTTTAAATTTTGTACCATTTTTTTTTTGTGATAATTTATTAGCAATCAGAACAGATTACATTAAATTTGTACTACGAACTAATAGTAGGACTTGTGTTGACATGTGAAGGGTAGCACCCAGTGGTGCTTGTCCTTGTGTTACAATATATTATCTAACAAAATAACTATACATAACAAATTACATATGTACATTAATCTGAGCTTTTAACACATAATGACCCTACTTCACAGTAATTAATGAGATGGTGCTGCTAAATCCCGTGGCCACTTTCTTTTTAGCCGTTTGTAGTGCCAATCTTCCAGTAGCGGTTGGACCATTTCGTTTGGATGTGATTCCAGTTTATTTTGGTGTTTGATTGCCATTTTCTGAATGACCTCTGATACGAAGGGTATGTTTAAATCTGTATGAATTGTCTGGTTAGACACAAACCGGGGGCGTTAACACTGTTTCGTAATGTTTTTGATTGAAAACGTTGAATAATGTTGATGTTTAATTTACATGAACATCCGCAAAGAACTATACCGTATGTCCACACTGGTTTTATAATGCCTTATAAATGAGGACTTTAATAGATAACGGTGCTTTCCTACCTAATAGCCAATACATTTTCTTAACCTTCAGATACATTTCTTTCCTTTTTTTTATTTATATGTCTCCTCCAGGTTAGTTTGAAATCTAAGTGCATCCCCAGATACCTGGTTTCTTTGGTTTGTGATACTAGTAAATTATTTGTTGTGACTTGAGGGCATTTGACGTCTTAATGTGAATGTTATATTTACTGTCTTTGTCTCGTTCACTTTGATCTTCCACTTTTGTAGCCAGTCTTCAAGTAAGTAGATATGTCTCTGGAGCATTTGGATGGCTACCACAGGGTCTGTGTCAGTGGCTAGTATAGCCGTGACGTCTGCTAAAGTTCCAATTAATGCATCTTCCATCTTTGGTATGTCAGCTGTGTATAGTATGTAGAGGACAGAACCCAGCACGCTTCCCTGAGGAACGCCAGAGTTGATACTACAGGGATTTGATGTTGCATTTCCGTGACGAACATGAAAACTACGCTTCGTCAGGTAGGATTTTAGGAGCAGGAAGTATTTGTGGGAAAGTACTGTTTTGATTTTAAATAGTAGTCCTCTGTGCCACACCTTGTCGAATGCTTGAATAATATTAAGAAACAGTGCTGAACAATATTTCTTTTCTTCAAATGTTTTGTTTATTTTATCTATTACGCGGTGACACTGTTGGACGGTCGAGTGTTTATGTTGAAATCCAAATTGATGACTAGGTATCCAACTTTCTTCTACATGTTCTGTACGTATTCTTTGGAGGAGTAGTTTTTCTAGCAATTTGGATAAAATTGGTAAAAGACTTATAGCTCGATATGACGAGATTTCATTGGGTGGCTTTCCAGGTTTCAGCAGTAATATTATTTCTGCCATTTTAAATTTCTTAGGCCAGTAGGACAGGCGAAATACCGCATTAGATATCGTAGTAATTAGAATTAATCCTTTTCTGGGAAGCTCTATCAATATTTGTCCTGTTATTTTATCAACTCCAGGAGCTTTATTTTTTGCCAGCAGATTAATTTCTTTTTTGATTTCATAAGGCGAAACTGGTGCAATTGAAAGGCTAAGCTGTAATGGTGAGTCAATGTAATCCTCAATTTCTTTATTTGGGTCTGTAGAGTGAGGAGTGAAGACTTTTTTAAAATGACGTGCAAATGTATTTGCTTTCTCCTCATCAGATCTGGCCCATTCCCTTGTTCCAGTTCGAATTGGAGGGACTGTAGTTTGCGGTCTTTTAAATCCTTTCGCCAAATTGTATAATCATTTTTGGATAGCGCAGAGATGTATGCATTGAATTTATCATTTCGGAATTCCTTTAACTTAGCCTTTAATTTGTTTATTAATCTGTTGTGTATGTTTCCATCCTTTGCGTTGTCTGTTTTCTGCCAGATAGACCTTTTTTTCCTTTTTTCTGCTATTAATTTATTGATTTCACGAGGAATATTATTAGCACTTTGGTGTTGTTCTGTTTGGGGGGTGGAATGCTTTACGGCTTCTTGTATGATTTCTGTTAAATAATCTGTAGCTCGATCTAACTCATCAGGTTCTTTTACTTTGATCTTTAGGTTTACGTTTGTATCAATATAGCTTCGAAAGGTATCCCAATTTGTGAATTTATTATATAACATACTACTACGTTGTTTTAAAATTACCGAAGAACTAATCGTCACAATAATGGGTGAATGGTCTGAGGAGAGATCATAACTTGATTCTACTGTGGTATAATTTGGCGAGATGCCATTCGTGGCACAGAAGTCCAGCAAATCAGGCACTTTGTTGAAGTCTGTTGGCCAATAAGTGGGTTTCCCCGAGGATAGAGACCCGAAGTTGTTTTTACTTATGCATTCATAAAGTTGCCTGCCTTTAGGAGTAACTAATCGAGAACCCCAATGAGTATGTTTTGAATTGAAGTCCCCACCCGCTATAAATGATGATCCAAGTGTATGTAGAAACTGATAGAACTGAAGGTTAGTGATCCTATGTCTTGGTGGACAGTATACCGCTGATACAACCAGTGGTTTATGTTTTCCTTTATTAAGATTGCAGTACCACCATGGGCTGTACCATCTGGATGTTCTGTATGGTAACTTGAATATATGGGAATTTTAACATGTGTCCTCGTTGTGTAATGGGATTCGGAAATAAGCATTATATCAATACTGTTTATTTTGAGGAAAATTTGAATTTCATCAGTGTGTTGTTGGAGCCCGTTGGAGTTCCATTCAGCTATTCTTAAAAACTGTGCCATTATGATGCTATTTTATTTATGACTGTGATGAGCAAATTTAGACTAGTGCTATTTTGCTGAATTAGCTGGTAGAATAGATTTTTGAACTCATCTAGGAAATTTAGGAATATTGATTCGTTTGTTGTTTGTGTATGATTTGAGTTGGATTTAAGGACATGACTATACTGTTTGTTTATAGGCGGACTGTATGAAGGAGTTTGATTAGGGAGTGATGGGCATTGGCTTTGAGTTAAGGTTGGAGCTGTAGTCCTTTGGATAACTCCAGTATGTGGCAGAATTCTCACAGGTTGGTATTTCCTTTGCAGTTCTCGATATACGGCGCATCCTTTATAATTTGCCGTATGTGGACCTTCACATAGGGCACACTTTGCGGGAGTTGTGTTGCTTTTAGTACATGTGGCGGTGTTGTGGGCACCTCCACATTTCACGCATACGTAAGGTCTATTGCAGTAGGCTTTCGTGTGACTGTATACCTGGCAACGTGAGCACTGAGATAAATCTGTTTTCCTCCTTGGTGGTTCTACACTAATATTTGTATGATGTAGGTATTTGAGTTTATAAATGTCTTTATTGTTTTCTGCCGGCTCTAAGTCGACAAAAAATAGAGGCAAGGGATCTTTGGTGCTTCTACTCCTGATATTGTAGATATTCCTAACATGAAAACCGTTTTCAGTTAGTTCTTTTGTTATAAGCTCAATGGGTACAGCGTGATGAAGCTTACGTATGACGACTCTATACGTTCGATTTTCCTTCATTTGATAGGTGTGATGTACTATATTTTTTGTTTGCAGGTGTTTTATTAGTGTGCGGTAGGAATCAGACGTTTTAACTTTTTACTTTTATATAATTATCTGCCATTGCTTTGCAATCATAATCTTTTTCTGAAATCACAAGGTTGAGGTTTTTAAGCATATCAGGGAAGTTTTTAACACCATGGATAAACACAGGAGGGGGTTTAGGAGTATTTTCTTTTTAGTTTTTGTTTCCATCTGCTTGATTTTGTACCATTTCCACATCATCTTCTTGTGCAGCTAATGGTGCATATTTATTTGTATCATGAACGCCAACCTTTGTTATAATTTGATTTGCTTTGGGTTTCTTTTGTGATATCCTTCTTTTCTTATTTTTTCTTACTTCCTGCCAAGAAATTTCATTTGCGGATGTTTCAGAGTCCGAATCTGATTGCACTTCAGTACATACTGAGGGTGAAGATGAAGGTGTGTAAGTGGTAGTTGGAAGGTGTTGCATTTGTGTTAGATATGGATTCGTAATCTGAGAGTGAGTATTTTGCACAAATGCGGGAGCACCTGACAACGCGTGTCCATTATTTGGAACAAAGTTTGGTTGTATTGGGGCATTGGGTGCTTGCAATAATTGCTTTGTTGATATTGATTTCCGTATTGCAAGTAATTTGGTATGAAATTTGGATTTAATATTACGTTAGGATTTAAATTTGGTGCCATAGCTCCACCGTGAAGAAGTCATGCGGGCTGCATGGCTTAATAGATTAATTAACTATCAGTAATTTGATTTTATGTTAACCACTAACAGTAATAATTTTTTAAATAAATTTTGTAGATTGTGTATATATTAATACTTATCTGCATAAGTGTTCAATTTATAATCGCAGTTCAACGTTCACAGTGTGATAACGCAGCGTGCATTTTAACGTATGCACTCTATAAACGTTCGAACTAGACTCCCAAATTTTGAACCACCGTTGTAATTTGTTTTACACTATCACTATTAAGGGTTCTTTATTTCATTAATGGCGATTTTAAATCTGTGTCGTTATAGGTAAGGTTTAACTTCGGGAGCTCAGACACGAGATCGTCATGTATGTTCTCTTCGAGTTGAAACGGTTTTCATCAATCTTAGCGAGGCAATTTCCTAGTGTCAGGATGATAAGAGAGCGAAAGACGGTTAAGTGGAGAATGTTTTAGAGAATTTTAAGCCCGCTAAAATGCCATTCTGAAATCAAGGCTCTCAAATATTTTTAAAAATATTCCAAAGAAGCTGAAAATGAACAATTTTTATTTTTAGTTATATCTCTTTTATTTTAACAGATATAAAAAAATAAATTATACTTTGCCATTGCCACTTTTTATCCTCTATTGATTGGTGACAGAAAACAAAATTAATCCGACGTTTCATCGATTAGAGACCATCATCAGCTTTATTTTTTCGTATGGGGTGGAAATTAGCTAATGGTGTAAAATGATTCCTTTTTTTTATTCTAATGATAATTCGATGTTTCGACCCTCATTCTTGACATATTCCAATATTTATTTTTTTTATGAAACATTTTTGAAAAAAAACTACCAAAGCAATTTATTCTTCAAATGTACATTTATTTAACTCATAGTTCATAGTAGGACGTTTCGACTCATAAAAACCATAATCAAGTAATCTCTTATGACCAGTAGCTACCTATTCGTGGAAAACTATTTATTACGATATCGAAAGAATGACAGAAAAATAACTCTTTTATTAAGTTTAAATTTAAGTAAACACCTAACAATACATTTACTTCAAGTGAAAATATTTAGAAAAAAAATAAAATTAACTACAGCTAAATAACGAATTCGATTATTGTAAATTTCTGGTAGTAGGCTTTGATGAGTTTAAAACAATTATTGTATAACGATTATGTTATCTGTCAAAAGACTACAATGGTTTCTCACATTTTAATGAACATTGTTTGAAAATGGCGTTCAATTATTCTAACGAAGAAAATTTTGATATATTAGTGTGCTATATCAAAAATGAAATAAATGCTACCAGAGCTAGTGATGACTATTTTCAAATGTATCCCGTAAGAAGACAACCTGGAAGAAATTATTTGAATAATGTAGAAAGAAATTTAATAGAATTTGGAAGTTTTAAAAAACCATGTTCAAAAAAGTATGCGATCGATAATGAGAATCGCAACGGAAACAAAATCTGAAATCTTCAGTGCGAAATTGTGGCACGGAGTTTCATATTCCAATATCTACTGTACAGAATGTTTTGAAAGCTGTTAAATATCATCCTTACAAGCCAACAATTGTACAAGGCCTGCAAGAAGGTGACTTTGACAGGGGAATCGAATTTTGTAATTACCATCGTAAATCTCAAGAAAATCCTGATTTTTCTGATAAAGTTGTATGGACAGACGAGACACGTTTTACCAACTGCGGAGTCTTCAATAAAAAATCATCATTACTGGGGCCGTGAAAATCCACACATTCACGATCCACGCCGACTTGGTACGATTTGATTTTAATGTGTGGTATAGAATGATCGGTAAGTAATATCTTTGTTTGAGTTAATTGAGTAACATTTAATAAATTAACTACGACTCATTTTTTTTAATATTCCCAATTAATTTCAGGAAATCGTCTGATTGGTCCATTTATTCATGACCACACGTTAACAGAGCAACGATACCATCTAATGTTGCAAAACCAAATCATTCCATCCATTCGTGAAGCTGTTCCCCCTGACGAATTTAATAATTTGTGGTTCCAACAAGATGGATGCCCCGCACATAATTCAGGGGAATTCCGAGCATTTTTACAGGAGATTTTTGATGAAAGAATAATATCCAACGGTGGTCCTGTGCGTTGGCCTGCTAGGTCTCCGGACCTTACAACATTAGACTTTTATTTATGGGGATATGTCAAAAATGAGGCGTATGAATGTGATCCCTCAGAAAATAGGCAAGTTCTGGAACATTGAATTATTAATATTATTGAAAATATTAATCGTAATACAATACGTCGAGTAACCAGAACTGTCGCAAAAAAAATGTGAAAAAATGGTCGACCTTTTGAATAATAGTATGTAGAACTAATGTCGGTTTTATAATTATCCTGTAAAATACATTTAATGTTAATATAAAATACTATAAAAATTATTTGATATTGTAGCGTTGTAAAATGTTTTTTAATTACTTTGTAGTCATAATTTTATGAGTAACATTTAACATAATACCGTAATAACTACTATTTGTTTTTTAATATTCCACATTATTTTCACTCCTTTGCTTGAGCAATTTATTTATGAATACCAAGTAAACGTTTGGGTATTTTTAAGACAAGTTTTGGAAAGGTTTTTTCGATATCGTAATAAATAGCTATCTATGAATAGGTAACTACTGTTCATAAGACATTACTTGATGATGTAATAATTGTTTTAAACCCATCAAAGTCTACTACCAGAAATTTACAATAATCGTATTAATTATTTAGCTGTAGTTAATTTTTAAGTGTTTTAATAGGATTTTTCACATTTTTCTAAATATTTTCACTTGAAGTAAATGTATTCTTATGTGTTTACTTAAATTTAAACTTAATAAAAGAGTTATTTATCTGTCATTGTGTAAGGCAAGACTTGGAAAATCTTTTTCGATGTCGTAATAAATAGTTATCTAGGAATAGGTAGCTACTGTTCATAAGACGATGGTTTTGATAAGTCGAAACGTCCTATTATTTATTATGAGTTGAAATAAATATACATTTGCAGGATAAATTGCATTGGTAGTTTTTTTTTTCAAAAATGTTTCATAGAAAAAAGAAATATTTGAAAATGTCAAGAATGAGGATCGAAATGTCGAATTATCATTAAGTGTTATATATCGTTGGATTTACAATAAAAAAAGTAATCATTTTATACTATTAGCTAATTTCCGCCCCATATGAAAAAATAAAGTCGATGGTGGTCTCTAATCGACGAAACGTTGGATTATTTTTTATCTGTCACCAATTAATAGAGGATAATGCCAAATATAAATTCTCTCCTTAATTCTGAATTCAACGATGTATCACACTTTATATTTTTGATACGTTTCGGATGAGAAAATTCATATTCAATGCAAAACATCGAAAACGTACAGTTAAAACTAATACTAGAAACACTAGAAAACCGTAAAATTATTATAAAATTATGTTTTGTAATTTTAAATGATAGACAAATTAAATCAAATTTATTTTAAAGGTTAATAAACTCACAAAAGATGTTCAAACAGATTCCTGTTATTCTCTAAACATAAATAGCATCTTCTAACTGTAGCATCTAGAACATTCTTCAGCATTTGAAGAGTAATACTAGCAAACGCTTCGAGAACTAATCTTTATAAAATTTCTTCGTTTTCAATATCGTTTCCATAAATGTAATTTTTAATGTATCCCCAAAGAAAAAAATCCAAAGGTGTTATATCTGGAGAACGGGCTGCCACAGTACATTTGCATGAGTGCCAATACATCTTTCTAGAAATCTAACTGACAGGTATTCTCTGACAACTCTGGAATTATGTGCTGGTGCACCGTCCTGCAGAAACCAACAACCTTCAACTTCTTGGAAAGGCAAATCATTCAAAGCTATCTCTAATTCATTTTGGAGTAAAATTTGGTAACGTTCAGAATTTAAGGACTCGTGGTAAATGAAAGGACCTATAATTCGAGTACCGAATATAGCAGCCCACATATTAAATCCGAAACGGTGTTGGTGTTTGGCCGTTTTGTACAGACGTGGATTTACTCTTGGGCAATAATGAGCATTTCTACGATTAAAACTTCCATTATTATTAACCATACTTTCATGGGACCATATTATTTTATTCGGAAAATATTCATTGTCTTGAGATTAACGTGTACACCATTCGCAAAATATTCGTCTTTCTGGGCCACCTGGTCGAAGTCCTTGGCAAATTCTAAATTTATATGGATGTACTTTCTCCTTCTTTAGAACATAATGGGCTGTGGAATGGGCTATTCCAGTTGCCTCTTCAATTTTTCCAGTAGAAACCTCTGGATTTTCCGTTACAGCTAATAAAACAGAATTGGCTTTTTCTTCATTGCTAGGTTTTTTGCGAGATTTTACAGGTTTTTTTAATGTACCATATTCTTTTAGATTAAGTGCTAATGTGCGAAAAGTTCTTTTGTGAGGTTGATGCCTTTCTGGATATTTGTTGAAATACGTTGTTTCGGCTTCAGAACAATTACGTTGACACAAAATGTAACACGTCAGTATATTGAATTTTTCATTATTTGAAAAATGTACTCCCACCATATTGTTTTTAGGTAAACACAAAATGTAATTAACTCGAAGACCACCAAACAAACGTAATACGGACAACAATCAAATCAGGTAGGTAAACAAAACGCAAAGCCAACTTATTTTTATCAAATGCATCAGTGCAACGGAAGGTGTATTTTAACTGCTTAATTAATAGTATTTTCACTAAATACATACTTGTGAATTATTTTATTCGCAACAGGCATTCGAAAATGAGAAAACATTATTTTATAATAATTTTACAGTTTTATAATATTTCTAGTAATAGTTTTAACTGTACGTTTTCGATGTTTTACATTGAATAAGAATTTTCTCATGCGAAACGTATCAAAAATATAAAGTGTGATATATCGTTGAATTCAGAATCAAGGAAAGAATTTAAATATGGCAAAAATAATTTATTCGTGTATATAAAAAAATAAAGTTGATGATGGTTGCTAACAAACGAAACGTTGTAAAAAAAAATTGAATAACAGCATTAAGTAGAGCTAGAAAAGTGGCAATGAAAATGTCCTCTTCTTTTCTTGATAGCTCTTTAAATAAAGTCAGAAAAAAATAAAAACGAAAATAAGAAAATTTAATTTTTTTCAAATATCTCAAAAACTAAAAGAGATATTCGAGTTCTAGAAAGACCATAAATACATTCTCTCAAACGCGTAACTTTTGTTCGATTTAACCGACCTTCCATTTCTTACCGTTTCCGATATCCCCATAGTGGGCATCCTTATCTTGGACACGGTGTGTATATACACTTATACAGGGTGGTTGGTCGAAACCATTCATTAGAAGTATTAGGAGTTCTAGCCATGGCTGATTTCTGAAAGTTTGTATCTGGACTAAGTGATTCATATTCTATTTAAGGAAAATATTTTCATGATGACTACACTTCTGGTTATACCGGAGGTAGCCATCAACTTTGTTATTTTAAATGGAATCGTACCCTTTTTATGGCATATTCGAACTGTACTCGCCATTTAAGTAGAAATTTTATCAATGTTCCCTATACTTAAATTTAATAGTTTTTGAGATTTAAATTTTTTTTCGAAAATTATTGGTTGAACATTTGACAATGCCTACTGGCGCCATTTTGAGTACGAAGCAAGTAATATTGACGTTATGCATAGGGGTATCCTTAAGCTTTACGCTGATGCTTCCGATACTGCCGAATTATCTACAGGGTGTTCAAAATGTGACTTCCATCTTTTGAAAATAAAAACCATCAAAACTTAACTTTTTCAAATGCAATGCCCAATAGTTTCTTCCTTTAACGGATGCAGAATAAAATTCTGCATTGATTTGTATTAGCATTCCCCATACCTATCTTCAACAGTTTTTCAGTTATTCAGGTATTTCTAAAATCTCGTCCGAAATTTAGAAAAATTAATTCGATTTCTCCACGGCCGAAGTCTACTACAGATGCAGAAACCAATTACATTAATGCAGTTTATCAAAGCAAACAGAACTGTTAAATTTCGTCAACAAATAAAATGAGAATAAAAGTAATATGCAAATAATAACTATTAATATTATTGAAAGTAAGAAAAACAATTCAAAATTTTATAAATGTTCTATGTGGCCTCCATTTTGTTGAAAACGACCTAAAAGTCTTGACTGAACTTCTTTAGTGCAAGCTTTTTTGACGTGATGACGATTTAACTGGCGAAATGCCGTCGTTACTCTGAAGCCTAGGTCTTCTCTTGTGTGGACTGGAGTGGCGTATACTTGATTCTTGACTTCGCCCCACACGTAGAAGTCGAGTGGAGTTAGATCGGGAGATCGGGGAGGCCACCGCCATGGTCCGTTTCGACCGATCCACTGATCACCAAACATAGTGGTGAGCTCTTGATCAACGTCACGCGTTGAATGTGCAGGAGCTCCGTCGATTTGATACCAGCAGTATTATAAAATATTAAGAGGCAGATTTTTTAAAAATTCAGAGACATCCGTTCTCAGAATCTCCAAATATTTTATACTTGTCAAATTTTCATCATAAATTTGAAAAGAGACACGACCATTCATTACAAGACAAAACACGTTAAAACTAAATTTGTTTTGAAAATTTGATTCTCGCTTGAAATTTGGGTTTTCCGACGCCCAATAGTGCCAATTACGTCGATTAACAATTCGTTCTCTGGTAAATTTTGCTTCGTCCGTCCTAATTATTTTTCGTAAAAACAGCGGGCCTTCCTGAATTCTTATTAACATTTGCTCACAAAATTCCACTCGCTTGAAATTATCGCCTGGATGAAGTGCTTGAACCAAAGTAAACGAATAATCATGCATTTTATGCTTCTTTAAGATGTATTGTATGGAATAGTAAGACAGGCCCAAATCTGCTGCAGCAGATCGTATCGAGCCGTGGGGATAGTTATTGAAATATGCTAGGACATTAACTTCATTAGCTTCTTCGACAGTAATAGGCTTTGATCGTGTTCTGGCAGTTTTCTCTGTTCCATACCGTAAAAAGTTTGACTCTATTCGCTTAAATTTGTGCTTGTTCATTGGTGTTAAATGAGGATATCGGTCATTAAACAAACGGCAAGTTCTGCTAATAATCTTATCACATTCTCCATGAATATAAAATAAGTTCAAAATATCCCTGTTTGAACACTTCCCACTTTCCATTTTGATAAACCAAACACAGAAACACAACAAAAGGTATTGACAGTTACTAACAACAAACTTAGCTGTGGTTTCCATGGCTATCGATGGAAAAATCAGGTAAATCGTTTTGAATTTCAGAAGAAATGAACAAATACCTCAATATGAGAAAAACTATCGAAGACAGGTATAGGGAATGCTAACACAAATCAATGTAGAATTTTATTCTGCA
The DNA here is from genome assembly GCA_036346205.1 of Vesta saturnalis. Taxonomy (NCBI): domain Eukaryota; kingdom Metazoa; phylum Arthropoda; class Insecta; order Coleoptera; family Lampyridae; genus Vesta; species Vesta saturnalis. The sequence goes on from JARFJB010002141.1 coordinate 148,197, forward strand.
CCCGTTAAAGGAAGAAAATATTGGGCATTGTATTTGAAAAAGTTAAGTTTTGATGGTTTTTATTTTCAAAAGATGAAAGTCACATTTTGAACACCCTGTAGATAATTCGGCAGTACCGCAAGCATCAGCGTAAAGCTTAAGGATACCCCTATGCATAACGTCAATATTACTTGCTTCGTACTAAAAATGGCGCCAGTAGGCATTTTCAAATGTTATAGTGTTCAACCAATAATTTTCCAAAAAAAATTTAAATCTCAAAAACTATTAAATTTAAGTATAGGGAACATTGATAAAATTTCTACTTAAATGGCGAGTACAATTAGAATATGCCATAAAAAGGGTACGATTCCATTTAAAATAACAAAGTTGATGGCTACTTCCGGTATAACCGGAAGTGTAGTAATCATGAAAATATTTTCCTTAAATAGAATATGAATCACTTAGTCCAGATACAAACTTTCAGAAATCAGCCATGGCTGGAACTCCTAATACTTCTAATGAATGGTTTCGACCAATCACCCTGTATATATATATATATATATATATATATATATATATATATATATATATATATATATATATATTATATACAGGGTGAATCTTATCTAATCCGCCATAATTAAAGGAGTGCTAGAACTCATCATTTTAAGCAAAAAAGTTCATATGTACATGGGTCTGGAAATGCTTCGTTTCCGAGATACAGGGTGTCAAAGTTGAAAAAAGAAATCGCGTTTTCTTTAATATCTTTCGACTGTTTCGAAATAATTTCATGAAATTTCGTATCTGGAGGTTTTTTGGGATGACAAATTTAAATTTGTGGTCCATTCAGTTGTGGTTTCTAGGAGGAGCCAGCGGCAACCATTTCGACCCTTTAAATCGTCGCAATTTTTTGTGCTACACTGTATACCATTTTGGACTAGAAAATCGATCTTCCTATCTTTTCTGCTAAAAAGGTATATCTTAGTGAAGTCGCTAGGAGCAACCCTTTCCGAGAAAAACGCATTTAAAACTCATGATGCATACACATTTTCGGAGGGTATTCTTTTGACAGGTTTAACAATAGGGATTCTTACTTGTTTACTTATGTGTCTGCTCTAGCAACTTCACTTTTTTTAGCAGAAAAGATTTGAATTTGTCATCCCAAAAACCCCCATATAAAAAATTTCATGAAATTATTTCGAAACAGTCGAAAGATATTGAATAAAACGCGATTTATTTTTTCAACTTTGACACCCTGTATCTCGGAAAGAAAGCATTTCTGGACCCACGTACATATAAGCTTTTTTGCTTAGAATGATGAGTTCTAGTACTCCTTTAATTTTGGCGGATTAGATAAGATTCACCCTGTATATATATATATATATATATATATATATATATATATATATATATATAAATACATTTTTTTTTAACTACCAGAATTTGAGTTATATGAACCATGTATTAGAAAATAATTGTTCAAAAATTTAACATTAGCTTAAAGTTTCAAATTAGGTAACCCAACATTTTTAATTCAGGTAAGAATTGTATTACGTATATTTTTATGGCTTCTTTGTAACATACATAATAGTAGGTAGGTGCGTGTAATCTTTATTACTTGTTTTTATTAGCATGCATAATGTAAAATCCATAAATCTTTTTAGTTCCGTTACTTTTATTAAATATTGATGTTACTTTAAACATTTCTTTCGCCATTGGTGGACAATCCGAGAGGACTTCAGAATATAAGGCATTTTGGGATCAATACGGAAGAAGATGCTTTAAGTGTAAGAGAGCAATTTAAGGATTACTTAAACAGCCAATCAGGCCGTTGACTGAACTTCAGTCAACGATCAGGCGCAGTATCATGGCAATTGGATGTTGTTAGGAGAGGAAGTGAACAGTAGAAGATTCACGCCATTTTATAGTTCCATTGTTTTTATTTAGGTTGATAAATAAAATGTAAACTCCTTAAAATAAGAACCAAATATGTTATTCTGCAAAACACAATGCAAATAAACTCAGAAAAAGATGGTTTTGCATTCTCAACGTGATCCGTACTGATAATTGTAGTTGTAGGTTCCTAAAAACATTTTATGTATATCCATATATCGATACGTAACGATATATTGATATGTCGTTTATCGATACGCCGATACGTGCCGATACCCCTATACGTATGGATATACCGATACGTGTTAGTATACCAATACATCGATATATTGATACGTATAAATTTGCAATGATTATCTAATATCGATAATATCACCGTACTGTGTAGAAATCTGTACTAGACGTACGCTCCCTCTTGTAAATGGAGCTTCAAAACCGTCATTTGCTCCTTTAATACGCATTTTTTTTTCGCAGACTGACCACTTTATGTTTTTCGCCTTTTAAGAGCTCTTCTATAGTAGCTTCTCAGCAGTTTCCATCTGTTCTTATAAGCGTCGGATGCAAAATCACAAACATTAAACTCTGATGCCGTATTATTTTCTTACAACTGCTAATACCACTTGGGTTTAATTTACTAGCTATTTGGCGGCACACATTTTCTTTAATTAAATTATTATCGTAATCTTTATGATACAGATTATATAGATATTCATCTTCTTGAACATAAATTATCAGTTCTCCAGCAATCACAATGAAGCGACATGCGCACCACCCGTGCATCGCGTGTTCGCGACCCGGTGCTAAAGGTGTGAATCGAAAATTGCCAGCGCGTACTTTTTAAACGAAACGTGCAGTTTTTTGATTACGAGTGATCGCCCGGTCGGCGCACAGTCCCGTCAGTGAGAATCAACCTTTAAAATTTAATTATTCTACTGACCATTGATTACGGACAACAAATTTTTCAGATTGTAAATTAGAATATTTTGTAAAGTGTGATCAACTAGCTATAAGTAACTGTTACTTTTGTAGTGAGAGAAGAAAAAATCCTATCGCTGCACTGAACCTTCGTTTTTGCCGGAAAAGTCAGTGTTTTATTTTAGTAATAGATAGACGTTATTGTTCACCCGCGTTAAATGAGCACTGGAGGCGTTTACATACCTCGTTTTGGACCAGTTCCTGCAGAATGTATAAGATTACTGCTCTCAACCACCTTCATAATTATTCTGATGCAGGCCTTACCGCTAATATTTTGTGTATCGTTTTCGGTGGTTAGCTTTGTATGCATATTTATTTTCCTTTCTTTGTAAATAACAATTATGTTACATATTTGTTTATTCAATAAATGTTATTTTGTAGATATTAAAACATGTAATTCTCTAAAATGTGACAAAAAAGGTAAATCACAAGGACTTCAACGCGTCAGTTTTGTACATGATGCTGCCTGGCTTCAGTAAAATAGCTCTCTGGGCAGGAAATATAATTTAGACATAAAACAATTTTATTTTTAAATGCCAAGATGCAGTATACGTTCACATGGTTGTAAAAATCAAATACAACTTTTAATTAAAGTTAAAATAAAGCTCACGTACACCACAGATTATATGCTTTCCAAAATTTGAGATTTGGTTTACTAGTCGTTCTTGGTCGCGTGCATAATATAATGTCCTTCAACTTTATCGGATACTGTAACTTCCAGTGTTCGAAGACTGACATTGAAACCCTGGGGTGTGCTTGTAGTACAATTGTCTAAAAACAGTGTGCTTTAAAATATTTAGTATTAGATAACATCTTACTTTTTTTTAAAATATCTGAAACGTCTTCAGGTTTTATAAAGCGGTGCCAGTTATGTGATCCATGAGGTACATATTTAAATATAAAATCTCCAAGCAATATAAGGTTAAACCACCCTGCTAAGGTTTTAGTAGCAGCAGTAATGATAATTAATCCTCCAGGTTTAAGCATTTGCGCACAATGTTCTAATAAAATATCATGGTGTAACGAATGGTGTAGCACAAAGCTTAAAACAACCACGTCGTATTTTTCAATATGGGCCACTGCGTGATCTTCTATTGTTTCAAGATGGTAGGACAAATGTTCTAAAGCTGGATCTTGTTTGGCATGATCCATGGCTACATTGATCATGTCTTCGTTAACATCAATACCCAAAACATTACATCCTATTCTGGCTAATGGTTCTGCAACGAATCCTCCTAAAACTTTGGCATTAGCAAATATCAATTGTTCATTAATACTTACCTCCACACCCTGCATCTAAAATATTCAAGTCCTTCAATAGGATAAATTGTTCATTTTCTGTTTTAGCCCAACCTTTATCAATTAACAGTTCTTTGATGTACTCCACCTCTATAGCGCACTTGATTTGCAGCTGTTTGAAGGGTCCATTTGTATCCCACCACAAATTACAATTACGTGTAAAATATGAGTTTTGTTTTTTATCTATTGTTGGTGACTGTTGAAACATGGCGTTTATTTATAAAAGAAAATAATAATTTCTAGTTTACGTTTCCTTATTTAACTCAATCACTGTTGCAATGAATGCTGCAACATGCATGCTTAATTTCGGTTGTCAAACTAGACTGCTTTAATACATGGGTACGTTATATACCATATTTATCTAGTCCGTAAAGATTATCAGTGAATAAACGAGAGCACTTACAAAACAATATTATTGTGTGTTAGTCATGTTTATTTTCAGGCATTTTGATCTCCTTTCAAATGAACCCCCTAATTGCCACTAAACGGTATGACAGCCCCATTTTTTATTATTTTTATCACATATTAGGCGCAAAAGGCAAAAGAATAAGTGACGATTTGCAAGATTTTGAAGTTTACCTATTAACTACTTAAGTTACTTAATGTAAACAATGCGACGACGGATTTAGATCCGAACTAAAACGGCGTACATATATCAAGATGAAACTTTCTGTCGTGTTTGAAATAAATTTTTGAGTGGGTCTCACCCCTTGGGGGCAGATGGCAAACCGTCTCGGGGGTCCAAATTATTTATTTTTGGGATACGTCTAAAATTGAGTGACTACTCATTCACTAAAATTCAAAATGCATACATATTTTGCGATATATCTCCCTTAAAGTAGGCTCACAACGCTTTCAAAGACGTTGCTATAAGATTTAGCGACGTTATGGGTTTTTTCACAAACTATTAATGTAAAGCGTACCGCAGCGCTGAGCTATCGTTCGGAACACCATGGTAAAAAAAAGTAACTGGAATACTCAGCTTTCACCATTGTACAACTATTTATATCTGTATATATATATATATATATATATATATATATATATATATATATATATAATATATATATATATATGTATATTTCCTTCTATAACTGAATATAGTGTTGTAAAGAACTACTATCAGTTGCCCATCCCTTTCACTAACCTCACCAATTCCCCTATAAATAACCGCGCTCCCATTCACCAAAGCCATTTGTACTTATAATTTTCACTTATTCTCATACTAACCTTCCTGGCTAGTTCCAGAGAATTATCTGCATGTTTTGAATTTATTTATAACCTACCTGGTATAATCCTGCCATTCAAAAATCATGATTCCTGAATATTCTAGTACTACTTTAGTTTTTTTATATATTCATTCGGAGTGCGTATCTCGAAGAGTAAGTAAATAGCTATCCAGCCACATTCCTTAATTACTGCGTTAACACTCCAAGACTTCCCCTTTCCTAATTACTGCACGGGAAGCAATCTCAAAGATTCATTCGAAAAAAGTATCTCGAAGAGTGCAGAACACACACACACGCGCGCACACGCACACGCACACGCACATGCACACGCACACGCACACGCACACGCACAAGCACACGCACACGCACACGCACTAGCACACGCACACGCACACGCACACGCACACGCACAGCACACAGCACACGCACACGCACACGCACCACACGCACACGACACGCACACGCACACGCACACGCACACACACGCACACGCACGCATACACAGCGCACGACACACACGACACACACGCACTCACACACTCTCACACTCACACATCTCACTCACACTCTCACACTCTCACACTCTCACACCTCACACTCTCTACACTCACACACACACACACGCACACACACACACATGCACACGACACGCCCATGCGCACATATAAATATATATATATATATATATATATATATATATATATATATATATATATATATATATATATATACGAGTATATACTGTATGTCCCCGGATCGACTTTAAAAGAGGGAAAATTTTCTTATTTTGATTTCTCAGAAAATTTCATTCTTGCTGATTTGCCCTGCTTGTTTTCAAACCCCAAAACACAAATTAATTGCTATTTAACTCAAACGGTTCTCGAGATATCATTTTCTTGAAAATTCGAGCTTTTCGTAATTTTTTGAAGTAACTTGATTTGTTTCAAAGGAAAAATCAAATTGGTCTCACAAGTTTTAATTAATAAATTTAACAATTGATGATAAAATGAAATGAAATTTTCAAAAAACTGAACTATTAATTTTCTATTCGAATAACGCTCCCCCTTTTTCCGCACAGATTTCAATACGAGCTCTGAATTCATTGAAACTGCGCCTTATTTCTTCGATTGATAGGGACTGGACAGCACTCCGTATCCTATTTTTCAATTGCTCTTCATCATTGTCTAATGGCTCACTGTACACAATTTGTTTTAAACGACCCCACAGATAAAAGTCCATTATAGTGAGATCAGGACTTCTCGGAGGCCATGAAATGGGACCATCTCTTCCTATCCAGTTATCATGGAACTTTGTATTGAGCCACTGGCGAACAGTACCGGCATAATGAGCCCCATCGTGCTGGAAGAACATTTCAAATAGGTAGTTCAATGGCAATTCATCCAGTTTATCAGTTAAAAAATTTTGCAACATTTCCAAATATGAACAACGGTTTAAATTTTGATCAAAAAAATATGGACCAATAATTCCATGGTACGAAACCGCACACCACACATTAACTTCTTTCAAACATTGTCTGCGACTAGCAATTCGAAAGTTTGGATTCGTCCAACTCCAGTAACGGCAATGTTGGGAGGAAACGACTCCGTTAGTTGAAAAGGTCGATTCATCGGAGAACATTATTCGTTTATGAAAATTTGAATCTTCCAAAACTCTATTCCCATTTCCAAACAAAAATCCAGACGTTTCGCTTCATCACCGTTCTCTAAAGTTTGCCTAAATTGTGGTTTGAATGGTAAAATTTTGTTCTCCTTGAAGATTCTTTGTAAATGAGATTTACCTATCCCAATTCGTAGTGCCCTCCTTCTTAAAGACAACCTTGGAACTTCTGTTGCGGAATGAACGGCGAGAACAGTAGCAACATCTTCTACATCGAACAACTTCTTTGGCATCTTTAGGTTTAAAACCGAGCCTGTTTGAAGGAATTTAGTTACCAAGTTTTTGCTCCGACATTCGAAATGGCAACCTCCGGCTATTTTTGGTTGAATTTTCTGATAACAACTCGGTAGCACTCTTCCCCAGTTCCGTAACATTGAATTAGATAAATTCTTTGTTGTAAAGTCAACATTATGGCATACAATTCAAATTAGCATGAATTAATTTGCAGTTCAACAGAATGATCACATTTGACAATTTCTGTCAGTGGTATTTTTCAATGAAATCCGCCTACTAAAGTTACTTCTAAAAATTAGGAAAAACATTTTAAGTCCAATTTTTCAAGAAATATGATATTATCTCGAGAACCGTACGAGTAAAATAGAAAGTAATTTATGTTTCGGGGCTTTGATAACAAGCAAGGCAAATCATCAAGAATGAAATTTTCTGAGAAATCAAAAATAAGAGAATTTTCCTCTTTTAAAGTCGATCCGGGGACATACTATATATATATATATATATATATATATATATATATATATATGTATATATAAATTTTAAATATACTGTGTGCACAAAAAAAAGTACGTTTTTATATATGTATATTATTGCATTTTCGAGTTTTATGAAAAAAATTACACTTTCATAATGGTTCCCTATACCTACATACAGAGTGTTTCAAGTTATATCGATTTTTTCAGAAAATGTGGGGTTTTAGGAAAAATTAAATATTTCCTAATAAAATTAACTCCAACAAATTTACTCTTACATATAAGTAAAATACTGTTCCCTTAGTCTATTTATTGACTAAACTTCTCTTTACAGGGTGTTTTCAGTTTTTTTCAGTTAAGTTAGTAGAACATTCGTACTGCAATATTCGGCTTATTTTAAATATAACGCCCTGTATTCTGTATGCTTATCGTTTAGCTTACTTATATACCTTTTAACTTCTATAAGGGTTTCGTATACCTAAACCTTCAAATTTTCAACTTATTTAATAATTTTTGGAATTATTATGGAATGTTGACTCGGCGGTAAATAATACATTTTCAAAAAAAATTATCATTGTCACTAACTTAATCAAGGACCCTTAAGCAATAATCAATACGTTTTTAAAAGTCTGTGCCATATAACCTTTGATGTATTTTATTATAAGTTTTGTTAAGAACGAATAAGTTCAAAGGTAAATATGTAATTAAAAATTATTATTAATTTGATGTATTTGTATATGAAAAGAGTGGTATTTATGTTTCTTTAAGATCATCCACACACTAGGCTGATTAATTCCTGTTTCTCTTGCAATAACTCTTGTATTAGTATTTTGGTTGTCAACAACGGAACCTAATACCTAACCTCATTATCATTATCATTTGTAACAGGCTTCACTTTTAGTTGTTTTGGGTAAGCTACACTTCCTGTATCACGAAAACAACCTTTCAAAAACCTTTTTATCGGGATGCACCCGCTCAGGGTACTTTTCTGAGCACACTCTTGAAACAAGTAAACAATTTTCATTGCATTCACCAATGGTTAAAATCATATCAATTCTTTCTTGTTTTGAATAAACCATTATTAAATTGAAAATATTTCAACAACTTTCAACAGACTCGGAAAAAATAACAATACACAATGACAAAAGTCATACCCAATGTCAGATTTTTTTAACATTAACAAATGCGTTACCGGTAATACCCCAGCACACTACAAAACTTACAAGATTAGTCACATTAGCATTATCTGTTAATATGTACATTACAAATATCTGTAAACTATCATGTACACATAAGATTGGTACCGAGATTTCTACTTAACTGGTAAAGAAAAATACTACTACATTAGCAAAAAGACATTATGTGGGCATTTTGGGAGGATATTACAATCTACAAATTATACAGGAACAGACAGATTCCAAATATTATTAAATAAGTTGAAAATTTGAATGTGTAGGTATATGAAACCCTTATAGATGTTGAAAGGTTATTAAGTAAGTAAACGGTAAGCGTATAAAATACAGGGTGTTCCGTTTAGAATAAGCCGAACATTTCAGTATGAATGTTTTACTAATTTTACTGAAAAAATGAACAACCTATAAAGAGGTGTTTACTATTCAGTCAATAAACAGACTAAGGTAACAGTATTTTACCTAAACCTAAGAGTAAATGTGTTGGAGTTAATTTTATTAGGAGGTATTTAATTTTTCCTAAAACCCTACATTTTCAGAAAAATTGATATAACTTGAAACACTCCGTATGAAGGTATAGGGAACCCCTATGAAATCATTTTTTATGTAAAATTTGAAAATGAAATAATATACGGGGTGTATCAAAATTATTTACTAGGAGCGCAGCAGTAAACGGCAGAGGGACTATCGCGGTATAATCGAGTTTCTCGGGTGCCAATCTAGGTAAACGGTGAAGACGTCTGTTTGCCAGGGTCTCCGGAAATTTAGAGTGGTGCCGGTACTCAGGGCTTCTGTCCTTGTTGAGTCGGAAAGATGCAGTCTCGGTAATATGAATTTAACAAATTCATTAGTCTTGCCAAAAAAAAATAATTCCCGGTACCCGGGTCTGAAAAGTTGCCCAAACGGCAAAATAAACAAAACCCTTGGTGTCAGTTGAAAAAAATTATAAAAAAAGATGGGAACGGCGACAGAAAACTTAAATAAATAAAAGCAATTATTAAAAATCTTAACTGTGTAAATGGCCTGTAACAGAAATTGGCCAGGGCGGCACTGGAGAGATCGGGCAAACAATTTTAAAGCAAAGAAAAATCCTAATTGTAAAATTTAGTATAACAAAATGGAACACAAAATTGTATTTCCAGACATGTTCCGAGTCAAACCTAACATTAATTTGTGATAATTAAATTCTATCAACCAATCGGTTTATACAACTAATAAACTAGAAAAATCAATAATCCAAGACATAATTATAATTACCAGTAATAGTTGTGAGTTATTAGAACTACCTACGTACACACTGTAAAAGGTTGCCTCGAGCAAGGTGGTAATGGAGGCTAAAGGCCACACTTTATGCGTTTTAAAATTTAATATACATGAAAAATAAGGAAATTAAATTTTTAAATTTCTGAGTTCACTATTGCGTCCATTCTGCGTCCTTTCATACGTACATGGTTTCTGCGCCTGAGTATATTACTTTCATTAACAAAACATTTTGCGTCCAAAATATATACACAACTTTCATCGTTACGATTTTTTGCGTCGGCAACGTTGCCAATAGCACTATGCTATTTAGTTATACCTACTATGAGCAGCATTACAACAAAACCCTTGTGACAATGACAATAAATACATTTTTGAACTGTAATATTTTATTTGAAAATATTTCTATATTTTCCTGATAACTATAAGATAAAGTTTTACGCAAAATGCAATTCTGCATTTAGACAACCTATCATTGATTCCATGCTGCTAAAAATAAAAAGGTTTTCGATGGTAACAAATTTTTCGTTAATATAGTTAGTTTTAAAATAATTTTCGCTTATTTTACGGAACGCATTAACATCACGCTACCTTAATTTGAAGTGGCAATGGATAAAAGGTTTTTCTATGAATAAAATAATAGTTTTGGCTAACAGCCTAATTGAAATCATAGAAGTAAAATGTTAAACAAAATTTTAGAGCATGACTATTATCAACACTTATTTATTAAAATCATACGACAAACATTTTATTTTTTTTTTGGGAATACGTGAAAGGATTTAAAATAACTTTTAACTATTCGACTTTAACGAAATAATTTTAAATACTAAAAACACTATTTGGGAGAATTGTGCATTTATTTATTAAGGCGTGCTATGAAAGTGACAAATATTAACAAGATAACTAGAAAATTAAAATTCACTGTTGTAAAAGTGTCAGTTCTTGGAAATAGACATCCAGGTATAGGACAGTTCATATCAACAGGGCCGGCGGAAGCGGGCCTGCAAAGGATGCGTTGCAGGCGGGCGCCGTTACGCAGGGGCGCCGCCGCCAGGTCTCGGTTCATAATTTCATTAAAATAAACAAAATTTCAAAAATGAAAATTAAAATTCAGCGCTATTAATATGGTCAAATGTGCTATGGAGAAAACCGGCAAATACGACTAAGTACAATGATCGTACAAGCGCAGAATACAGTACTTATCTGATTCTGTGGTACAGGTCGCCACAACCACAATTTTCTTTGCGGGTGAGTTTCTCGAGGCGGAGGCAATAAATGCCAACTAGCCGTTGCCAAGGTAGTGTTGATAGAGCGTATTTCACACCACTCCGTTGTACGATTGACTAACCTCAATCAACGCTTGTACTGAAAACAGTGCAGGAAAAGAAAATTCTTATGTGTTAATTTACATAATACATTAAACATGGCAGGTATATTATTCCTATTCTGAACAAACACTTCAATATTATGGTATTTTAGCAATGACAAAGAAAAATAAACATCTTTTTAGAGAAATAGCGGCGTGTAGTAGTTATCTCATTTCATCCGAATGCGTTTTCACTTCCCCGTGTACGCAAGTATTCAAGTAATCAGTAATAGCACCCGCAAAAAGATATTTGTGGCGACTTTATTGTCTAAGTCTGTAGTGTAGGTGATTACTCGGTTTCATTTTAAATTACTCATTCATAACAGTCGCGCTTTAAGCACTGTTATAAAAAGTGACGTTTTATTCAGGTGAAGTGAATAGTGATTCAAGAGCCTAATCTTACATTACCTATATCTGTAAGTTTACCTACCTTTAGCAGAATTATTTTAGAAATTAAAATAGATACCTAATATTCGTACAGGTACATTTTGTGTTTTTTTCATTCAAGGGCGACACGCGGCTTTTTGACGACTTGAAAGTTGCATCATACTTAGAAAATCTACTGAGACCGACACCCCTACCTAGTGATTAGACGAGTATAGCCTAAGCGTAAACCTCATAATAAAAATGGAAACAAACTTAAAAAAACTATCTGGTGCCCAAAATCGTAAGGGCCAAGCTGCGAAAGAGGCAGAAATTAAAAACAATCTGGGGCTCTTCATAAATTCATCAAAATTGCAAGACATTGTGATTCTGATTCAAAAGTCGATTCATCACAAATCAAAGTCAACGAACCGTGCACGTCATCTCAAGCGTCATCTTCATGCAGTTTAAATGATAATATTCCAACTCTAATTACTGATCAAATTGAAAATGTGAATCAGTTGTTTGGAAAGGATTCAGTTGTAGTTGATCACGAATCTAACACTGCAAATTTGAAAGATCCGGCTGTATGGGGAAATATTGATGAAAAATTACGAGTGTTTTGATCGAAATGGGGCCTATTCAAAATAAAATTTAATCTATCCCAGAGATAACTGTGGTCGAAAATTTAGTAACACGTATTATAATAGAAAATGGAAAATGGAGAGGTAGTGCCAAGAACATGGCTCGTTTATTCGGAAAATCTCAATTCTGTTTTTGCTTTTGTTGCAAACTTTTCGCACCTACTGAGTCAAGTAGTTTTGTAGACGGTTATAACGATTGGAGAAATTTAAGTAAAACTTTACATAGACATGTGTTTAACTCACATGTAAAATTTCTTAAAATGGATGAACCTTAATGCAAATTTAAAAATAAAACTACTATCGATGCACATACTCAAAGCCTCTTGCAAATTGAGAAAAGCATTGGATGAGTGTATTACAACGTTTAGTTGAAATTATAAAATTTCTTAGTGTTCAAAATTTGGCATTCCGTGGTTCTAGTGACAAATTATATGAAAACAATAACGGTAATTTTCTAAAATTAATTGAACTGTTCGCGAAATTTGATCCTGTTATGGAGAGTCATATAGAAAGGGCTTTACAACAAAAAATAGAGTACACTATTTGAGTAAGGATAGTCAAAATGAAATTTTGCCAACCTTGAGTAACGCCATCAGGGATTCAATCCTATTAGATATTCGAAAATGTAAATATTATTCCATAATCTTAGACTGCACTCCCGACGCAAGTAAAACTGAGCAAATGACAATTATTATGCGTTTTGTTTCTTGTGACAACGGAATTGTCAAAATTAGGGAAAATTTTCTAGGTTTTGTAGATATTACTGATTCTACTGGACGTGGTTTATGTGCAACACTACTGGAATTACTGGAAAAATGGAACATTTCCATTGAAGACATGCGCGGTCAAGGATACGATAATGGGGCAAACATGAAAGGGAAAATAATGGTCTGCAAAATTGATTTTACACACAAATCCTAGAGCTTTTTACGTCCCCTGTGCTGCTCATACTCTAAATTTAGTCATTAACGATGCAGCCAGAGTCAATTCAGACGCAATTAGTTTTTTGCAATAATTCAGGAAATCTACAATTTTTTCAACTTCTACTAAACGTTGGGCCGTTCTTTTAAAATTCATAAATAATTTGACACTGAAATAGCCTTCAGAAACGCGATGGGAAAGTAGAATTAATGCAATCCGTTCTCTCCGGTTTCAATTAGGAGAAATTTATGATGCACTTTTGAAATTTTGAATAATGAAAGTTTCAACAAGGAAACCCAGCACGAAGCTGAAACAATTTGTGCTAAACTAAAGGATTACAAATTCATTTGTCTCTCGTAACTTGGCATGATATACTTAACAGGATTAACCCTGTTAGTAAAATGCTTCAAGACAAAAATATGAACATCACGCTTGCTTTAACATCCATTGGAAACCTAAAATTATTCTTACAAGAGTATAGATTAGACACTAATTTCGAGGAAATTCTAAAACAGCTAAGAAACTAAGTGAAGAGGTTGATGGAGAACAAGAATTTAAATTATTTACGGAAGTTCGACAACGGAAAAGACCAGACAATTTGACTACGAGCATCATGACGAAGCGCCACAATCTCCAAAGGATAAATTTAGGGTGAACGTGTTTTATACACTGCTAGACGTTGCAATGTGTTCGTTAACAGAACATTTTGAACAACTAAAAACATTTTACGATAATTTCAGTTTCCTCTATAGATTACGTGAAATAAACAATGAAGACTTACGAAAAAATTGTGACGATTTGGAGATTTTTCTGAAGGATGGAAACAATAAGGACATAAATGCAGTGGAACTATACGATTTGAGTGTTTTCCGGGATATTTTTCATAATTTAAATATTGAAACTCCTTTCGACACCCTAAATTATATCGTGTCCAATAACTTGTCCTTCCCTAATTTTTCAATTGCTTTAAAAATACTTCTTACATTACCTGTCAGTGTGGCCAGCGGTGAGCGGTCCTTTTCAAGTTAAAATTGATAAAAACTTACTTGAGAACAAGTATGTTACAAAATAGGTTAGTTAATTTGGCTATGGTCTCAATTGAAAACGACATATGTGCAGAATTAGACATTAAGACCATAATTTTAAGCTTTATTAATATGAAGTCACGAACCCTCCATTTGTAAGAAGAAAATTCATGTATTCTGTCTATTATTCTTATAATTATTAAATTTTCTAGTGATTTTCAAATTTTTCCTTATGCCCATCTAAGGTTTTTGCTTTACTAAAAGAGTATTTGAATTGTAGGTGATTAATTTGGTACCAGATTTGGATCAGTGAGAATTTGCTGAACGTGAAATTGTTGATAATTTGTCGATGATTTTGTTTCTTAACGATTATGCGCAAAGGGGCGTTTGAGTAGAAATGGCAGGAAGGCGCCCAAGACCTTAGCACCGGCCCTGCATATCAATTATCCCTGTTCAAATTGTTAGGTTGTTTCAGAATTTCAATAGCTTCTGGATACTTCTTTATATACCAATTCCTATAGCGTGTTTTCAAATTTTGTATTGTGCAGTGTTTAAGGCATGTTGAGCAATTGCATACATGTGGTGTTTACGAAGTACATGCTCTTGTGATAGATAAAGTCTACATTGGTGGAAAGATGAATAGGAACTGTGCGATACCTGTATGTCTATTTTCAAGAACTGAAACTTTTACAACAGTGATTTAATTTGAATTATCTAATTACTTTGTTAATATTTGTTATTTAATGTTACCTTGACAACATTTTCATATTACGCCTGGCGAAGACCAGGGTATGTATCTGAAAGCCATTTTCCCAAATAGTGTTTTTAATATGTCGAATGGTGAACGTTTTAACTCTTACATCAAACGCCTGTATAGGGAGGCTGTTTTCAAAAAATTAAAATGTTCGAGAAATTGAAAAGATTAACCAACTGAGTTTTGAGCAGCTATAAAGAGTTCAGATTATTTATTGAATTAATTGGCAAATTAACATTAACCCCAGATGATTTGCTAATTACACCTTATTAGAACATATCAACCACGAGATCAC
This sequence comes from Vesta saturnalis, assembly GCA_036346205.1. Classification (NCBI taxonomy): domain Eukaryota; kingdom Metazoa; phylum Arthropoda; class Insecta; order Coleoptera; family Lampyridae; genus Vesta; species Vesta saturnalis. The sequence continues at coordinate 163,774 of JARFJB010002141.1, forward strand.
ATTATTTGAACATTGTCTAACTATATCATTCTTTTTATTTAATGACGAGTATTTTCAAAAAATAGACGCAGTAGCTATGGGATCTCCTATTTCTCCATCAATTGCAAATTATTTTATGGAATATTTCGAAAAATAGTGTCTAAATAACCATAATAGGTACATTCCGTACATCGTAAGGCAACTCATACAAATCATTACATGAATGTTTCATCATTCATCACAGAAATTTAGTATGATACCAAATTTGTGCAACTGTGCCACAAGAATTATATCATATTGAAAAGATCTTCATAAATAATGGCTTCAACAAATTAAAAAGTCATCTTAAACTAGACAAACGACACGTACGGATGATAAATCTACAATTTCAAATAAGTTTGCGATTTTACTTTTCGGGCAAACACAATGAATAAAATTGGTAAACTATTACAAAAGCATAATACAAAAATAGCTTACAAAAGCATCGACTCGACGTTTAATTTATGGTTATATTTGTCATTCGAGTACCTACGATTAGATATGTTACTGAATTATGACACGTTCATTGCAAAGTTTGGTTTAGTTTGACCATCATGTATTTCACTGGATTAATGGCGATGGTTGCAGGTTACACGCATTGATAATTGATATAGGATATAACGCAATCTTGGCTAACTTGCAACTTTTATGTAAAAATATTTTTGTCCGTAACGAAACTGTTAGCTTTTCAAGCATCATTTTTCGTAGCATTATCTCGAAAATTAAAAGATTATTGTCACTTATTTTAGAACAAAAAATCGGTTTAGTGTCGTAGTTATAATTTACTTTTAATTAAAAAGCAAATTAAAGTTTCATCCGTTCGACTTTTCTGTGTCAGCAGTGTTCCTGCGTGTAGACGAGGTAACTCAATATTTAACATAAAATTTGACTTTCAACTGTAATATACATAAATTTCATCCATTCGGTTTTTCTGCGTACACAGGTTTGCCGTCTACAGTTGACATTGAAAGGAAGCAACATGATCGGTACGACATATTCTTGTTTATATATTTAAACGGCGGGAAAAATATACGCCATCGATCTCAACGCACCTACAGAAATTTTGCTGAACTATAATATACACTAAACTTCATTCTACCGATCTTATGACGTCCGGCTAAAATTTTGTGGGCACCTTTGTGAACGCAAGCTAAATCGATTAGTAAGAAACTTTCTGCGTCCATATATGGACGCAGAAAGTAACTGGACGCAGAATGTTATGGCCAAACACAATGTATGGACGCAATAATAGCGGTTGTCTATATATATATATATATATATATTATATATATATATATATATATATATATATATATATATATATATATATATATATATATATATATATATATATATATATATATATATATATATATAAAATTTTAGTGAACGAACAGAGGTTCAATTAGTAATCATTAATTGTATTTTATTTAAAATTAACTTTAAAGTACATACAGTAAAAGATTAACTCGAGTGGGACTTGAACCCACGACCTCCACTTTGCTAGAGTGGGGTTCTTCCATCTAAGCTATCGAGGATGCAAGTCACAATCGATTCAAACTTGAACTGTATGTACTTCCCTAGTTACGATGTTATAATTATTATACATAGAATGAAGGATCACAGTCAACTTTTGTGAATGTCATGTGAGCTCGCAATTCTAAGGTTTCTCACATGACAACACGTGACTGATTGTTAATTTTTATTTGCTGTATGCAACAGTAATAGATACTTAACTATAGAAATTGGTTTAGTGAACGAACAGAAGTTCAATTTAATAATCATTAATTGTATTTTATTTAAAATTTACTTTTAAAGTACATAAAGGTCGTGGGTTCAAGTCCCACTCGAGTTAATCTTTTACTGTATGTACTTTAAAAGTTAATTTTAAATAATATATATATATATATATATATATATATATATATATATATATATATATATATATCCTCTCCCTCCCTCTCCCTCCCTCTGAATAGTTACCAAACTGATGTATATAGAAGTATTTGCTTTAATCTAAAATGTGGTGGAGTCACAGTGGTTATTGCACTGCATTTTATAACAAGAAAACATTTAATGAATGTAATTGAATGAATATAATTAAAGTTTTCTTAAAATAATAATTATTAATTTCGTTCTCTAAATCAAATGTAAATCCAGGGTCACTAAATAGTTTGTTAACGATCATTTAAATATAATTTATAAGATGGTATGCAAGAATTCATAATTAATTATACAAAAAATTTACGTAGATTAATACAGGTACCTTTTAATTAAATAATTCTTTCCTCCTTAGGTTCGATAAGTGAGGGGTTCTAATTTTGAGTATTGTTTATTATTTTAACCTTTTTATTTTGTTTCATGTGTTTATATTTAATATAGCTTAATGCTACTATAATTAGCACTACTACTGTTATTATCGAAGTGGTGTTTATCTATTCGTGAATACTGGGCACTTTCAATAAGAGTATTTTTAAATTTGGACCATTGTTGTAATTTGTTTTACACTATCATTATTAAGGGTTCTTAATTTCTCTAATGGCGATTTTGAATCTGTGTCGTTGTAGGTAAGGCTTAACTTCGGAAGCTCGAAGACGAGATCCTCATGTATGTTCTCTTTGAGTTTTAATGTTTCTTCATCAATCTTCGTGTGCAGTTTCCAAGTGTCAGGATGGATGGTTTTATATTATATTATATACTTATACCGTTTGTTTCACATCCAACAGGTCTAACAGGGACTTACTTCATGAGAGTTTACTTGTCTTATGATGTTCTCTGTTAGTTGAATCTTGGTTCCTTGGTAACTGTGTTGGCCTTTCAATAGGATGTCAGCTAGGCATGGTAGATACTTATGTGGAAGATTTCTATTTCAGGTCAATCTTCGTTTGACGTCCAAAACGTCTCAGAGTTGAGCAAAGGGAAAGGTTGATCGGGTTGGAGATAGGTACGGGATAAATTTGAATATATGTATATGGTTCTGTAACGATGGGTGCGTGAATTCTAGATATCACTAAGTTATTTATCATCGTTACTTGTGTTGAAAAGAGATTATAATACTTAATTCATAAAGTTAGGTAATAGGGGTACTTGCCTTACTTTGTATATTTTGTTTAACTTGCATATTATAGTTTTTAATCTTGTAGGTTTCATAACACAATTGTGCAAAAGATTAAATTAAGTTTCGAGAAAGATATTGCAGTTTCCATCCTATCAACATGATTTTGAATTGTTTGCAGATAAATTGTTAGGGTGTCAATTAAATTAATCAATGAGAAAGCTTTTTCAAGACTTAACAACTTGTTTATGTTATTTTTTTAGTTTAGTTACCTGATTTTGTAATGTGACATGATTTTCCAAATGTTCTTTATAAGTGCGTGTCATTTCACGTAATAAAGTTTCATGTTTGCAAAGTTCGAGATAGTAAACTCTGGTCGTATTTAAAAATTATTATTAATTTTATTAAATACGTCGAGTAGGATTTGAACCTACGGCCTGCACTTTGCTAGAGTACCGCGCTAACCAACTGGCTATCAAGATTCAAGTCCCAATCGATGTAAATTTTGTCTTTATAATAATAATAATAATAATAATAATAATAATAATAATAATACTAATAATAACAATGTTTATTAACAGGAAAGCCCCAAAAACAAAAGATGCAATAATTTGAAAATGTACAAAAATAGACTTTAAGTATAATAAGGATTGCTAATAACATTTGATTAATTATTAAATATAATTGAAAGAACCTATATACAATTTTATTAAGCTATAACATTATAACTCGATGGGAAATCACGAGCAGAGTAAATTATTTCACCACAATTCATTTAACTGTAATATTGAGTATTAAAGGAAGCATTGTCATTAGAAATCAGAAATTTAACATTTAGTTTGAATGTATCAAGAAAAAATCGAGGGTTGGACAGGAATTTGCTATGTGCATAAACCTTACGGGAGATACGTTACGGAGATAATTCGTTTTTTAATACTTAACAGATGAAAAAATGACTCCCAAGTCTGTAACAGAATTCCTAGATTCAATAGGAATGTGGTTGATGGTATAATTAAATCGGACAGATTGTTTAATATGGAAGAATGTGATATTGAAACATTTAGGTTGATTTAGTTCCATACCATTCATTGAACACCACGAGCATAATGCATTTATATCATTTTGGAGTTCAACACAATCCTGGATTGATTTAATGGGTTTAAATATTTTAATATCGTCAGCAAATAGTAGAAATTTTGAGTGCTTAAGCATAAGCTTAACATCATTAATATATAAGGGAAAAAGTAACGGTGGTAGATGCGTACCTTGAGGAACTACGGAAGTTGCAGAGATAGGACCAGAGAAAAAGTTATGATATTTCACTACTAGAGTGCGACCAGTAAGGTAAGAGTTAATCCATGATAACAATGGATCAAATAGACCCAGTTGACTTAATTTTGTAATAAGTATTTTGTGGTTAACCCTATCAAAGGATTTAGTAAAGTCTGCACATAATGAATCAAGTTGTCAATTATCCTCTAGACATTGGCCAAATGATTTTGATAGGTTAAGAGGTTAGTGATGGTTGAGCGATTTGGTAGAAATCCATGCTGCTCGTCAATTATACAATAACGTAGAGAACGGAACAGTTCATCAGTGATAATACTCTCAAACAGCTCAGGAATTACCGACATGACAGAAATTGCGCGACAGTTAGAAATATCGGCCTTAACATTAGCCTTGCAAATAGGCGTGATGGAGTTAAGTTTCCAAAGTTCATGAAAGATTCCTTCATTAAGAGATTTGTTGAATAGAATAAGCAGAGGGTGTGATAAAATAAAGCGGCATTGTTTCAACAAAAACAGCGAGACACCGTCAGGCCCTACAGTTACACTATCCTTGAGGTTATTGATTTTGAATGCAGTGTAATGATTACATTGCTGATATTTATGTAGTTATTCGAAAAGTCTGTATTACTTACACAATTAAGGGTAACATTTGAATAGACAGAGCTGAAGTGCTGTGCAAACAAATTTACAATATCTTTCCCATTATGAGCGTTAGAGTTACCTAATTCCTTGCTTGATGGTAGATCGTTTGCAGATATTTGTTTCTTAATGAAAAATAAAAAAAAGTTTGGGGTTAAACTTGATATCATTTTCCATATCAGTAATATATGAATCGTAATTAGGCTTAATTAGTATTTTACATTGCCTTCTTAGGTTAGTTAACACCTCATAATAGTGTAAATAGTTGGTACCTTAATAGGTTTTATGGACAGTTTTTTTTAACAAAATGAGATTTTTCAGGTCTCTTGAAAAGCATGTGGGAAATCTTAAGTTATTTCTTAATTTTTTCACAGGAATAAAGAGATCACAACCTATGAATACTAGTTCATAAAACAGTGCAACTGCAGCTTCCAAGTTTAACATATGTAACATACTCCAGTCACAAGTTCATAGGAGATGATTTAGATTAATGTAGTCACCATTCTTAAAGTTATAACTATACGAGAAATACTCTAATTTAGATACCACTGATGACAGTTCAAATGTCATATTTAGCGATGGATGACAAGTGTCTTCAGGAACCAAAAATCCAGTACTACGATGTACTTGTAATGACGGCATATTTGAAAATATTAGATCAAGAGTTCTATTCATAACGTTTTTAATTGTATTAAATTGAGCAAAATTAAGTAGGTTGAGAATTTCAACTAGTGATTCAATACAATTAATGTTATTACCAGTAACAGTAAGAAGATTATCTTTAGAAACTTGCCAACTTACATAGGAAAATTTCAATCTCCAGCAATTATAAAATCCGCTAGTGGATATTTTAAAGCAATTTTTTCAAGCGTGTTGCTGTGTTTTCGGTAATAGTCTTCTTTGCTATCAGGGTGAGCATACAAACGGGCAATAATTATTTGTTGATTATTGATTTTGCATAAGACAAACACATGTTCCACTTCAGAGTAAGGGGACGGTATGCGCTCGGCCTGATATTTATTGTTAATGCTACAAGGACCCCGTTAGCTCTAGTGCTTACTTCTGCTTGTCTGTCTAATCTAAAAATGTTAAAGTAAGAATTGAGGAGACCCAATTCAGAATCCATAATGTTTTGGTTAAGCCATGCCTCAGTGAGTAATATAACCTTATAAATATTGTGGTGGATTAAAAGCCCTGGTGTAAATAATTTAATAATAATATAAATGGGTATAAATGTAAATGTTTTCAAAACAAATCGTTAAAATAACCAGAGATTCAAAACACTCAATAAAAGATAATGCCGTTGTTTCAGTCGGTAAATTGAAGTAGGCCGATTCAATCTTTTTGATTTGCTTAATTACCACAAATTTCTGCTTGGTTATTTCCACTTAACATCAATATAGTAACTGCAATGTAACAATAATAAAAATTATCTCGGACGCCAAGTTATTTTTTGATTATGCTCGGAATAACTAAACCAAGGATACTATAAAAAAATTCACCACAATGTCAAAATAAAAAATATACAAACTACGTTTATTAAATATTTAAATTTAGAATTTCATAAAATATATCTTAAAAACTAGTTGTAATAGCCTTAAATTACTAAATTATTAGAATATAAATACCTGTTCGAAAAATTTTGTACACACTTTTGATAACATCTGGTATCTGGTATCAAGTACACTGTGAACTAACCGCTACCGTATGTTGTGATATCGTAATTGTGGTAGTTTACCGTTCTCCCAGTGGTGATTTTGGTTTATTTCTTAACAATATTAATACTGTATTAGATGTACTTTCACAATTTAAGTATGTGTTAATCACAGGTGATTTCAATGTAAAATTTAATCCAGATGATAAAAATGCCGTTGACCTGTGTGATATCGTAACTTCGTATGGATACATTGTCACCAACTTTGAGGCAACAAGGTTTAATAATTGCCTTGACAATACTTTTATTAATTTTGGTCACAATAGTTTTGAATCGATAGTACATGATACTACTTTATCTGATCACTTAGGGCAATCTCTTACTGTCACATTTAATCACAACCAAAATAATAATACAAATTTAACTAAAAGTATACATAGGCCTATCACTGTAAAAGGCTGCAATTCTTTTTAATTTGTTACATTTAAACAACTGGAGTTTTTATACGACAATAATCTAAATTTTACTGAAAAATTTGAATTGTTTTTCAATAAATTTATGGATGACTTTTTGGTAGCGTTTCCTATAAAAAAAACGTTTTCTCGTGTTTGTGATAATAATATTGAATGGTTTTGCGACGATTTAAAAAGACTACGTAATCAAATGCAATACATTAATATTTTATACCGCATTAACAAATCGAATGAATTGAAACACTTGCGGAATACTTTTCGTTCTAAGTACAAAAACGCTATCAAACTGGCTAAACGCACTGCTTACGACAATGTAATTTTAAATTCCAGCAACAAAATAAAAGCTGCGTGGAGAATTATTAATAGTTTTATGAACGTTTCTATTCCCGAAAAGCCATCAATTTTTTGCTGAGGAATTTAATAATTATTTTGTTCTTCCAGCAAATACGTCTTTAAAAGTTTCTGCTGTAAATTTTAATCTAAAAAATACTGTTGATAATGTAACTGAAAGGAATCAAAATAATTGCTTCGCGTTTCAACCTGTGTCAGAAATTGCTGTTAGGGATATTATTCAATCTCTCAAAAGTATTAATACAAGAGATTTCTATGGTGTATCCACCAAAGTGATTAAATTTAATGGTAGCATGTTAGTAAAACCTCTTACTAAGTTAATCAACTTATCGTTTGAGTGTGGCCTCTTTCCTGATGAGCTTAAGATAGCTAGAGTCTTCCCACTTCATAAAAAAGGAGATATTAATGATCCTAAAAACTATCGGCCCATATCAATATTACCAATTATTTCTAAAATTTTTGAACGTGTGATATACAATCAAATAGTAGGTTTCTTTGAATTTAACACATTATTCTTTATACAACAATTTGGATTTCGCAAAGGACAAAATACTTCAGATGCAGTAGCACATTTTATTAACTATACTCTAAATTGTTTTGAGAAAGGTGAATATTCTATAGCCTTGTTTTAGATTTTGCTCGAGCTTTTGATAGTGTGTCGCATGAGATTCTTGTTCAGAAATTAAGACAAATTTATAATTTTGGTACTCTTAGCTGCAAATTAATTTATTCTTACTTAAAAAACAGACGCCAAGTCGTAACAGTGGATGATAAAACATCTAAGTCTCGTTTATTGACTTTGGAAGTTCCCCAGGGATCAATACTAGGACCACTCCTTTTTTTAATATTTATTAACGATTTACCGCCTCATTTGTCTAACCTTAACCATTGTCTTCTGTATGCAGACGACACAACATTAATTATTAGTGATAGTGATCCTTCTAAAGTTTTAATCAAGGTCCAAAATGCTTTAATTTCGGCAGAACAGTGGTGCCAAAATAATTTTTAATTCTAAACAAAAACAAAACCATTCAAATGATGAGCACCTTGAAACCTCATTCACTACATAACCCCAACTTTGTGCAATTTTGGGTGTCAAATTAGATCCAAAACTTAGTTTTTCAGAACATGTTAAGTCTTTAGCCAAATTATTATGTTCTAATATATATCTCATGCGCCGCCTTGCAGATAGTATTTCTGAAAATATGCTAAAATGGCTTATTTCTCATTTATTCACTGCCATCTGTGTTACTGCAACATAGTTTGGGGTAATTGCTCTCAATCGTCGCGAATTTTCGCTCTTCAACGTCGCGCTGTTCGAGTACTGGGGGACTTGGGTATACCGAAGATTGCAAATCTCTTTTCATTAAATTTCATATTTTAACTGTTCCTAGTATTTTATTCTAAACTGCATACTTTATGCTAAAGCTCACTCTGATATTTATTCAACTAGGTCCACTGTTCATGAGTATGGAACGAGAAACAGTAGTGATATATGTAGAAACTTTTATAGACTAACAAAAACACATAATAGTTTTATTAATTTATCTGTGAAATATTTTAATTTATTACCAACAGAAATTAGGAACTTAGATTTTGGATTGCTAAAACGGAAAATTAAGCTCTTTTATTAAATAAAGCCTTTTATAGTGTTCAAGAATTTGAATCTTGTAATTTAAGACTTCTGTAAAGTGTTTTTTTTCTATAACATGTACTACAGCAATAAAACATATTATATTATTATTATTATTATCTAAACAAATACGGAAATGTAAACCAAAGGTGATGTAATCTTTGCACCAATATTGCGCAATACATCGTAATAACAATGCTGTACGTTGTAAACCATACCAAAGATGAATTTTACTTCTTACAAATTAATCTTCATGAAATTTGAATAATCCAGTGTTTATTGCAGAGAGACTCGAAAGTTCAAATAAAAAAATGTGATCTAAATTTAGATCTATCAAAGTATAAGTACAAGCGTACATAAAAGTAGAATTAAATGTATAATTAAAACGTAATTAAAATAGAATTAAATGTGCAATTAAAAGTAGTAAAAGTTCCTGCAAAGAGCAAATGTTTTACATTTTATTATAATACAAATTAAATGTATCTTACCATTAAACCAATGGCACTTTTCACAAAATTTAGGTGGAAACCCAAAAATGGCTTCTCCCATGAAATAAACGTACATCAGCAATGCTAAAAAAGACGCTTAGGATGTCAGGTGTTATAGCAGTGCGCGAAAAAATGTGCGCAAAAAATTAAGTCAAAGATATGGAATATAAAGCCCTAAGTAGATATGCACTGAAGTTACACCAAAATGCAAATTAAATTACCTACCACTTATAACCCTTATAATTCATTTATAATTGAAAACTTTTGTTTCTTATATTTACAACTAAATGAACGAAGAACGTAAATTACGGTATATTTTAATACAACTCAAAATGGGTTGTTACAAACTCAGTACTAAAAGGTAATGTAGTGGTATTTAGTAAGTGAAGCTTAGAACGCAGGCCTCTTACATTCTAATAAAAAGCAGTACAGTTAATTGTTTTTGGGGAATTATTTATTTTTTTTGCTCAATAATTTTAGGACATCCTTGAATAAACTTTATGGTAAGGTTATTTTCACCTGTGTGCTTTTTACCTAATTTAATTACGCGAAGTCCGTCAACCTGCACATTGGAGAACTTCTTTATTACATGTATAGCAGCATGTTTATCTTCACTAATACGAGAATCGATTGATTCAGTATCACTTTCGGTAATATTGTATAAAATAATATTACTCGCACGACGCTGTCTTTCTGCTACCTCATGTACAAGTTCTTCTGGCGAAGGATTACAGGAGCGTTGTGATTGTGTACCTCGCTTTAATTGATCGATTTCCGATTATAAATCTAAAATTAAATTTTTTAATTCAGCAACCTCATTTATGGATTTTATGCAGTTATTACAGTGATAAGTGACACGCTGTTCCTTTGATAGTAAGCATTGTACTTTGCTTCTTGATAAACCTGAACAAGTAGAATGTAACGGATTTTTGATTTATCGCATGGCAGCTCTTGTCAACATTTAGGTCAAGTTTGCAAATAATACACTTATTTTTAATGAGCATTATGCCTAAAGCTTTAATTTTAAAACTTAGATTAATACACTGACAACCTGAGAATTACTAGCAGCCCAGCGCAACGCGTACACTTCAAACTGAATATGTCTACTCGATGTATGTTTAAGGGTTGCTAAACATTTATCAATGCGTTTTACGTCAAGTGTTCCGAATATCCATTTGGGTAATTAATAATAAATGAGGTTCTCTATTTCTTTGATACTTAATGGATTTGATCCAATTAGAAAGAGAGACGTCATCGTCAGAGTCAAAATGGTAAGCATGTTCCGGTTTCCTTTCTGCAAAAAAAAAAAAAACGTTGATGTTTTAATGATCTCAAATGGTAATTTTACCTTCTGATTTTATTTCGCTATCTCCTATTAGCTCTGATTGGGTGACCTTTGTATATGGCTAAGATAGTTTGTTTTGTCCTGTGTTATTATTTCATTTGTATATGGGTATTTCTACATTTATTTGGATCCCGCGTTTTTTTTACACCGATTTGCGCGTTCTACGTTCTGTCTTTGGGTTTTTGTGAGTTGGTTATGGATGTAGTCAGAAATAATAGTTATGTTAATTGCGGGTTCTTATACATATTCCGTGATTCGTTTCTTTCAAAGGGATTTTTCAAGTCTAATCGCCCACGTAATATTTGAAACTGTGTAAACCCGGTGTTCTACTGTCATTATATGATATTTGGACGTAGTCGATTAGTTGTATTATGGGAGTTGTTACGTGCTAATTTAGCATCGGCATGTTTAGTACGAAATGGGGTTTTTATACTTGTTGTTAGGCAACACACCTTACACCATTTAAATTTTCTTAGACAATGTGACAACAGTGTACCTATCTACATTCAATTTTCTAATAAATTTAAACCGCCGAATTTTGTTATTTGTTAAAAAGAATCATGTGACTTCTTCTTTCTCGTTTCTTGTTTGACTGAACAACGCCATTTTGTGTAAACACGAAAATCGGGTTTAGAAAATTCACATGAGAGAGATATTCTCTTTAACTGCTATGAAATCTTTGCTTAATAGAAGTTATACACAGTGATTACTGTTTTTACCCTCTCTGCTCATTATAGAATTATAATTACAGTTAGTTTCGTCTTGTTCACGGATTTGAAGTTTCTAACAAGGCTTTCGTTAAGAGGTAATCCAAACCACTTTCTTTCCTTCTTCTAAACTGATCACCTCTGTTCTAACATTAAATCAATAAAATACATGTTTACAATTTAAAATACACTTTCAAAATTTTGTATGCGACTCGTTCCTAAAATCAGGATTGCTATAGGTTTTTTTTCTGCTATTGGTTATTATTGTCCTTCTTCGACATTCAAGATATTGCTATGACCGATTCTGCCACTATACTGGGTCAACCTTCTTCCGGTTGTGATGTAACATGCAAATGGTCTCCGATAGTTAACTCTAAGATACGTTGTGGTTACTACTTCATATCAGACCAATATCTTACTACAAACCAATAGGTTTATATATAGTAAAACACTCGGTTAAGTAATTATACACAAGTAGCATCCAGGTGAGTTTCTTTTACTTGTTATGCTTTCGTGACGAAGCTACTATAATGGATTACAGTTCAAAGCATAACACTGTTTCTTTAATTTTGTGTGGGTTATTTCTTTTAGTCGAACTTCTAATGGTATTACATCTACCGAGGTTATGTTCCTGTAACGATAAAGATTATATACGCTTTAGGGGAAATATTATGAACTTTACTTACACCAATAATCCTTGTAAATAAATCACAAATACTAACTTCCATCTGTTGGCTACCTTCGTATGTAATAATTTCAAACTTGGAAAAAATTGCAATGCTTAAACAGCTGTCATAACCGTATAATTATTGTTGGTAGTGACCAGATGTTGATAAATTTGAATGTTGCCACTTACTCAACTAGACTTATACTTTATACAGAGTGCGTCACGAGCTATGTTAATATTTCTGCGTATATGAACTAGACTGCTTATAGATAGGGTTACTCATATATAACTCTTATAGATGTTTATGCTAAATAATCCATACATGATTTATACTTCATTTTTTGAATATTTATTTACCCTATAACTTTACGCTATTATAATAAGGAAGCTATTCAATTTTCTTTGCCTCTAACTCTTTCGGCCCTCAGCCACATGGTGAAACCTTAATTACTTTAAATTTGTTGGTAATTGTAACAATTCTAAATTAGGCTTTTGCTATTAGGTTTATAGAAATAGTAGCACCCTTACACTTTCGGATTGCCGTGTCAAATTTTCTCTGCCTAATTTGTTTTTGCCTGTCCTGCTTATGTACCTTTAAATTTATGTTGTGCTCTTCCTGGAACTTTGGTTTTATATTACGTAATTAATTTTAAGATTGTGTTGTGTTTATGCGTTTTAGGGCCAACGCTGGATGTCGAACAATGCAAAATAATTTTGATTTCGGGTAATGTATAACCACTATCTTTTTGTTTCTCAGTAGGGTCCATGCTACTCAGCAAGGCAAGTGTGCTTCTACTATAACGTTCGGATACGTATTTATTTGTGCCTCAATTTAATTCTTGAAGTTTCGTTCCTCAGACGTTATAGCTATCCGAACTTACGATAACGATTGTGTAAATATCCATTATGTTGTGTAAACTGTTAAATTATCTAGAAATATTTTGTGGGAGAATCTGTCCTTATTTGTATTATATATAACAGCACTAAAATTTGATGGAATGTTGACGGTCTATTCAAAATCTACACATTTACTGCACGTTTGAATCTAATTACATCAAAAATGAACTAGTAATCAAAGGTTGGGCTAAAACTGAAAATGACATATTTGTGCTAAAAAGAAGCCTGAATGTCTTAGATGCCGAATGTGGAGGTAGGCACTGCAACACTTTAAGTTACCTAACCTTAATAAATGTCAAACTTGAAGAAGGATTCATTTCCGATTCCCTATCCAAAATTGGTTGTAATGTTACAGGAATTGACGTTAATAAAGATATGATTAATGTGGCAAAAGATCAAGCTAGACTTGATCCATGGTTAAATAATTTGTCTTACCACCTGAAACGATAGCAAATCACGCAATAAAATATATAGAAAAATATGATATAATTGTTTCAAGTTTCGTTCTTCAACATGCCGTAGGCCATAACGCACTCCTAGCAAGTTGCGTTAAACTGTTTAAACCCGGAGGTGTGATTTTTATCTCTGCTGCCAGTAAAACCATTGCTGGATGGTTCAGTATAATATGGTTTGGTGAAATTATCTATGAATATGTACCACATGGATCACACAACTGCAAACTTTTTATAACTCCCAAAAATGTTGCATCTATTCTCAAAGGGAGTGAGTTAAATATTAATTTATCTAATATTGTTCTTGTATTTTAGACAACTACATTGCAAGTGCTTCGATTGGTTTTAACTTCAATCATAGAACACTACAACTTTGAGGATCTAAAAAGATTTATGGATTTTACATTATGCATGCAAATAAAAACAAGCAATAAGGATTACACGTACCTACTGTTGCGGATGTTACAAAGGAGCCATAAAACCATATGTACCTAATACATTTCTTACCTGAAATAAAAATGTTGGGTTACCTGATTTGAATCTAGCTAATATCAAATTGTTAAACAGATATTTTATAATACATGGTTTATGTAGCTCAAATTCTGGGCTTGGCTAGTAGTGAAAATATTATATATATATATATATATATATATATATATATATATATATATGTATATATACATACTGAGATGGTTAGATATAGGATTAAGACAGGGGTAAGAGTAAATAAGCTTGTATTCTTTATAGTGGGCAAATTGAGATAGAATAGAGTATATTTACACTGTATTTCATTAAGTAAAGTATTAGATGAGTGAAAGAAATTGATTTTGATTTAACGAAACAGGCTTGGTGGAATTTGCACAAGTTTGTTTAATCATAAAAAGCATTGGGCTATATAAGGAGCATGTGAGGAAGGTCAGAAGGAGTTATATTTGTGAGTACGATTAAGTTCGTAGAACATATTTCAATAAATTCACAGTTTATTCAAAGTATTTTGGCATTTTAGAAACCTTACAGATGTTTATCACACGGAGTAGGTTTATAATAATATGTAGAACATGTATCGAGTTAGCTACAATGCAGGAAAGTTTAAAATTTTAAGAAAAGGTTATGGTGCAGACACGGTTTAGTTTTCACTTACAGACATAGTGTACAAAAAGTGCAGGAGAAGCGGTAGTGCGTTGTAAGCATTAAAGAGAATATAAGCAACATTTTTCCATTTGGATATTTAACATAAAAATACTTTTTGTGTAAAAATTCTGCAGAAGTGTGTTTAACAATATGGATTTTTGATTTGACAAAGTTTTAGACAATACAAGTGAACAGTGTTGATGTTTAAGACAGTTGAAACAACATCTTAGAATATCATTTTAAGTAATTTGGATGTTGTAAACGCAAATTATGAGTATAATTGCATAAAGTTAGGTTAAGTTTTAATTTTAAGGTTTTTGCAAATTTATAGTTTTAATAGGATAATTTAAGCATAAAATAAATTATAAGAGTAATTAATAGGAGGTTTCCCTCGTTTTCATGTATCAATTTACATTGCACAATGTATATAGACGTAAAATTATAAAAATGGGGTTAACTACATAAATTTCCAATTGAAAAAGAATTTTCCGTTAGAATTAAGTTATATGAGTTTAAATAAATGTATTCTAATACAGTTTTTCGTGTAGATTACGAATATGTATTTAGTTTAAGTGTAGAATTTAGAGTTTCTTAGATATAAGTAAATTTATATTGTAATATGTCAAATTGTACAATTTTGAAGCAATATAGGGCTCGTGAGGTATCGTTTTGTACGGAATTCTGCACAGATCCCAATTCTGTTATCAAAAAGTAAATCCGAATTATTTTAAGAAAGTTATGGCATAATTTGTATCTTAGTTAAGTTTTAAATTTTGTTTAAACCAATCAGAGGTTTGGTTACTTTGTTTGTATGGTACAGAAAAAGTTAAAATTTTTGTAGCTAACAGAATAGTATAAAAGGAATTGCTGCTGATTTCTCACTCTCTCTTACTCTTACTTTTACTCTTACAATTTAAAATTTTTATGACTAAAAAAGTCAAGGTGTTGATAGTGTTAGTGTTAACATGTAAGTTTTAAGTTACGTTATTATTACCGGAATTTTGAAACGCGGTTAGTGAAGAGTCGAGACATCAGTAACAATTGTTTTTAACCTACGATCAAATTTAAAAGTTAGGTTACCGATATAATTTTTAATTATAATAAATTTGTTTCGATTCAAATTACGTGTTCAAATATCGGTTGATGTGTTTTTGTTTTTGTTTACTTTCTGTCGTTAATAAAATTATTCAGTTCTCTGAATCGATGTTTATTTTTCAGAAGCGACGTATAGTAATTAATAAACGAATTTCCATAAAGGGATCTAAAAGAAAAGTGAAATTGAATTAAAGTTGTATGAACCTAAAATAAAATTTTAAATCGAAAATTTTTATAAACATTTAAACCAACAGTTAAATAAAATACAATTTAAAACACAGTGCTTAGTTGAAGCTATTTAAGCAATTTTACGTAACATCACAATTACCACCAAGAAAAGTCGTTCTTCAACAAAGTGTACTTGGATGAAGTATGGAAATATATGCAGCACCACTTTGAACAACAGACCAGTATCATCGGCCACATATGGGAAGAAGACTACCCAAGATTAATATGGAACTAGCCAAATGAAAACATCTTTTGGGAATATGCAGGTACACATATGAGTAAGATTTTATTTATCATAACCCATTAAATTGTCTCCCTCCATTATTCGTGAAATTTCCTATATTTATGCTTATTATTTATATGTGTATATGTTTGTGCAACAACACGCTATAAACATCTGTAAAGTGAATGAACCATTATTATTATCAACATTTCAGTTTTAATTGCAACATAAACTCACATATTTAAGATTTTTTATTTGATATTTTTGATAGGCTGCATTTTAATTCAGTTAGGACACTACGCATGCGTTATTGTGCAGGTTTAACTAGGGTCTTTCCATACACCATCCATTTATTATAATTTGGAATTTATTTAACAAAGAACATTTCATGATTACACGATTACATTTAAATGCAATCAAATACACATCAAAATTAAATTATGTTTATTTCACTTGGCAACAAATACGCGTAAAAGCTACATGAACTCTATCTCCAATTATGAGATGATGAGCTAGTCCCGTGCATAACAATTATCCCCTATATGAGATAATTTAATTGATATTTATTTCTTAAAAATATTGCCATTACAATATATACATAAAATTTGAAGCTAATTTTTACGAGTAAAAGGCATGAAAAAATATTTTTTTTATGGTTCCCAGATGAACAGCCGATTTTTAGAGAAAGCAACAAAATTCAAATCTTTTTTTTAAAGCCTTTTTGGAAAGTGTTATTCACTAAATTTTGTCAGAAAATGTCTTTTATATTCCTCTGTACTCAGGAATCTTTTTATTTTTTTTGGAGTAGTGGAACAATAAGAAAAAAATTAAAAAGTAATTTTTTTCGGTAATCTTGCACTTAAACAAACTGTAATAAAAAATGTAAAACTATAATAAATTTTGAATAATAATAATAAAAAGTTATCCAAAAGTAATGAAATAATAAATTCTCCAAAAATACACTAACCTTACACCATTTATAACTGTGCCTTAGACTCAGTCGGTGATTAATAGGGTTGGTTCATAAAAATGATTTGCTTAATTACCACTTACAATGAATAATGAAGAATGTACAAAAATGAAGTTATCTAGGGCGCCAAATTGTCTTTTTTTAAATTATCGGGACAATTAAACCGACTTGACAAAAATGTAAAAAATAACAATATACAGACTATGTTTATTGAATTAAATGTAATGATGAAATAATGAATGTCTTAAAATTATTCTTAAAGTACTAAATAAAACACTAAATAAATACCTTAGAAATTTTGTACACAAACTTTTCTTTTTTGACAACCACTGGTATCTAAATATGATTACGGAGAGGTTAACCTGGATGAAGTCATTCTTACGTCATCATGGTGCAATCTTGACATAATGTTATCAGCCGCACCCCAAAATGAATTTATCTTCATTAAATCCGTATAATTTCTTCTTAAAATTGTTAAATCCACTTCTTATTGCATTATTTGGAAAAGTTCCATTCAAACAAATTGCAATCATAAAATCAAATATATACTTAAAATTCAATTACGTTGTAAATTGAATTAATGATAAACGTACAATTAAAGTAAAAATTGGTAAAACAACGTCAAGGAAAAAAAACCGTAAGGTAAACCGTAAGGTAAACGCCTAAAAAGAACAAGATGCTTTAAATTCTATGTAAATGTATTAAAAATATCTCTTACCACCAAATTGATGGCGTTTTTCACATAAATTTAAATAAAATCAAAAAGAAGCAGCTTCATGCTTCGACATTTAACAGAAAGTCCAAATGGAGGATTTTGAAGTAGATGATGAGGTCATGTGTCTAAGATATCAGCAGATTACTTAACGTAGACGCGTTGATTATAGAATTAAGTCACGAGTCATTGCGCAACTCAATGATTAGAAAACAGTTTATGGGAATGTAAATCTCTACGAACTAACAAGATATGCAAATTAAGTTGCCTACCTCAGACCTACAATATAAAATAATTAAAAACTTTTTGTATTTAGAACTAAATGAATATTTTATACAACACGAAAAAGAGTTGTTACAAAACTTATACTTTTTAATGGTAAAAAAATGTATACAATATCATTTTAAACATAGAGAGATAGGAAACTGTTTGAGAATATTGCTGAAAAAGTTGACTGAATAATTTTATTTGGTATCAAAGCGACCCCCCAAGTTCTAATAAAAAAAATCCGCGGGACAGATTTCCCATTTATATTCGGCTATACCCTTCGTGATGATAATACCCCATTTGCAGTGAACGTGCTTCGTCGGTAAATAACATATTTTTGGAAAATTTTAGTTGTTTAAATATTTTCCTTAGGCCCATAAACAAGCTTCCAAACGTATTGCGTCGTCGACTTCTTGCAATATGTGCAAAAACTTTGGTTTAAAAGGTTTAATACTGTTTCTTTTGAGACATCGCCGAATAGTTTCTCGATGAACATTCAAATTTATACTGGCATTTCTTAAACTGGCATTAGAATTATTTCTAAAATGTACTAATATGAGTTGATCATTTCTGTTTCTCCTTTGTACAAGATTAATTTTTGAAAGGTGATTTGATACCGCACCAGTTTCATTGAATCTTTTAACTGCTTTGTTTACCGTGCCGCAGCCAATAGGACGATCTGCATGTCTTTCATTAAATATTCTACAAACATCTCTCACACTTCCATCATTGTCTCCTTAAAGACGTATTATTTCAATTTTCTCTATCACACATGATAAAATAACAACTGTAAGTAAATAATGTTACCGATACTATGCATAAATTTACAAAGTCACCGAAATATATCACAACTGTCAAAGAGTAACATAATTTCCATAGCAAATAAGATTTACATGGAAATATTAGGTCTTATTATTTTACTTAATTGCGTGTAAAGTTAAATCTAATTCGGTTACTTTTATTGAATACTGACGTTACTTTATATGGACAGCTTAAGTGTTCAGGACAACAATCCCTGACTATAGTGGACAGTTTCTCGAAATACGGACAAGCATATCCCATAATTTCACTAACCGCCATCGAAATAGCGAACAAACTAATTAACTATATGAAACATTCCGGAGTTCCGACAAAATCACTCACGAGAACGGAATTGAATCAAAAAATCATGTACTCCAAGACCTTTGTCTACTAGACCAAGTAGAGATTTATTATACCACTGCTTACAACCCTAACAGCAATAGTCCAATAGAAATATTCCACTCATGTCTCATAGAAAGTATACGAGTTCTACGAGAAGAAAAACCCGATACTTTGTCACATGCACAGAGAGCGGTCGTTGCAAAAGTAGAAAAAAGTGTACAGTAACAAGAAATATGGATTTATCTAAAAGCTCAGTCGGTTGATTAAGCACTTAGATGCGTGGGCATGTGGTTGGCGTAGAGATACAGGAAGGTTAAAAGGGCATCACTTGATTTATTGTTATATCGCCCTTAGATCAAGAAAAGTGCTACGACACAGTAAAAGATATACTACAGCTAAAATAATGTTGAACAACATCCAGAAATGTGGTAGGTCTGGCTAGGAATTGTGATCCTAGTCCGCAGGAATAAAGAAAACAACTACTAATAGTTTAATACAACGTGGTTTAATTCTAAACAGGATAACAAACAAAAAATATTTCCCCAATTAATACCTCCGTTATGAATATATATATATATATATATATATATATATATATATATATATATATATATATATATATATATATATATATACAGTATGTCCCCGGATCGACTTTAAAAGAGGGAAAATTCTCTTATTTTTGATTTCTCAGAAAATTTCATTCTTGCTGATTTGCATTTGCCCTGCTTGTTTTCAAACCCCCGAAACACAGATTACTTGCTATTTAACTCAAACGGTTCTCGAGATGTTCTCGAGATAATATCATTTTTCTTGAAAAATTCGAGCTTTTCGTAATTTTTTGAAGTAAATTGATTTGTTTCAAAGGAAAAATCAAATTGGTCTCACAAGTTTTAATTAATAAATTTAACAATTGATGGTAAAATGAAATGAAATTTTTAAAAAACTGAACTATTAATTTTCTATTCGAATAATGCTCCTCCTTTTTCCGCACAGATTTCAATGCGAGCTCTGAATTCATTGAAACTGCGCCTTATTTCTTCGATTGATAGGGACTGGACAGCATTCCGTATCCTATTTTTCAATTGCTCTTCATCATTATCTAATGGCTCACTGTACACAATTTGTTTTAAATGACCCCACAGATAAAAGTCCATTATTGTGAGATCAGGACTTCTCGGCGGCCATAAAATGGGACCATCTCTTCCTATCCAGTTATCATGGAACTCTGTATTGAGCCACTGGCGAAGAGTACCGGCATAATGAGCAGGGCACCCATCGTGCTGGAAGAACATTTCAAATTGGTAGTTCAATGGCAATTCATCCAGTTTATCAGTTAAAAATTTTGCAACATTTCTAAATATGAATAACGGTTTAAATTTTGATCAAAAAAATATGGGCCAATAATTCCATGGTACGAAACCGCACACCACACATTAACTTTTTTCAAACATTGTCTGTGACTAGCAATTTGGAAGTTTGGATTCGTCCTACTCCAGTAACGACAATGTTGGGAGGAAACGACTCCGTTAGTTGAAAAGGTCGATTCATCGGAGAACATTATTCGTTTATGAAAATTTGAATCTTCCAAAACTCTATTCCCCATTTCCAAACAAAAATCCAGACGTTTGGCTTCATCACCGTTCTCTAAAGTTTGTCTAAATTGCGGCTTAAATGATAAAATTTTGTTCTCCTTGAAGATTCTTTGTAAATGAGCTTTACCTATCCCAATTCGTAGTGCCCTCCTTCTTAAAGACAACCTTGGAACTTCTGTTGCGGAATGGCGAGAACAGTAGCAGCATCTTCTTCATCGAACAACTTCTTTGGCTTCTTTAGGTTTAAAACCGAGCCTGTTTGAAGGAATTTAGTTACCAAGTTTTTTGCTCCGACATTCGAAATGGCAACCTCCAGCTATTGTGTATAATAATTAGAATACATCGTAACTAGGGAAGTACATACAGTTCAAGTTTGAATCGATTGTGACTTGCCTCCTCGATAGCTCAGATGGAAGAGCCCCACTCTAGCAAAGTGGAGGTTGTGGGTTCAAGTCCCATTCGAGTTAATCTTTTACTGTATGTACTTACTTTAAAAGTTAATTTGAAATAAAATACAATTAATGATTATTAAATTGAACTTCTGTTCGTTCACTAAACCAATTTCTATTATATATATATATATATATATATATATATATATATATATATATATTAATACATTTTTTACAATTAAAGAATATAAGTTTGTTTAAACGCAAGATTACAGAAAAATTACTTTTTAATTTGTTTCTTATTGTTCCACCACTTCAAAAAAATCGAAAAATTCCTGAGTATAGAGGAATATAAAGACATTTTCTGACAAAATTTGGTGAATAACACTTTTCAAAAAGGCTTTAAAAAAAGATTTGAATTTTATTTCTTTTTCTAAAAACCGGCTGTTCATCCGGGAATCATAAAAAAAATATTTTTTCATGCCTTTTACTCCTAAAAATTAGCTTCAAATTATATATATATATATATATATATATATATATATATATATATATATATATATATATATATATATATTTAACTACTAGCAAAGGCCAGAATTTGAGCCATATAAACCATGTATTAGAAAATAATTGTTTAACAATTTGATATTAGCTTAAAGTTTCAAATTAGGCTATCCAACATGTTTAATTCAGGTAAGAAATGTATTACATATGTTTTTATGGCTCCTTTGTAAGATCCGCAACAGTAGGTACGTGCAATCCTTATTACTTGATTTTATTTGAATGCATAATGTAAAATCCATAAACCTTTTTAAATCCTCGAAGTTGCAGTGTTCTATGACTGAAGTTAAAACCAATCGGGGCACTAAAATTCAAGAGCAATACTAGAATAAATTAGTATTTAACTCACTCTTTTTGAGAATAGATGCAACATTTTTGGGAGTTATAAATAGTTTCCAGTTATGTGATCCACGTGGTACATATTGATAGATAATTTCACCAAACAATATTATGCTGAACTCTCCAGCAATGGTTTTACTGGCAGCAGAGATGAAAATCAAACCTCCGGGTTTGAACAGTTTAACGCAATTTGCTAGGAGTGCGTTATGGCCTATGGCATGTTGAAGAACGAAACTTGAAACAATTATGTCATATTTTTCTATATCATTTATTGCGTGACATTCTATCGTTTCATAGTGATAAGAAAAATTATTCTACAATGGATCAAGTCTAGCGTGATCTTTTGCCACATTAATCATATCTTTATTGACGCCAATTCCTGTAACATTACATCCCATTTTGGATAGGGATTCGGAAATGAATCCTTCTTCAAGTTTGACATTTATTAAGGTTAGGTAACTTAAAGTGTTGCAGTACCTACCTCCACATTCGTCATCTAAGACATTCTGGCTTTTTTTTAACACAAATATGTCATTTTCAGTTTTAGCCCAATCTTTGATCATTAGTTCATTTTTTATGTAAATTCAAAAGCGCAGTAAATGTGTAGATTTGTAGATTTGTAGAATGTGTAAATTTTACTGCTACGTGTAAAAAAATTATTTTGTTGTTCATCTACGGTATCTGACTTAACGATTTTTTCCTGAGTAAACAATTTTTTACTTGCTCGTGATGTTGTAGCTTAAGCTATTACTTTTAGTGCGTCAAACTGATTATAGTTATTCACGTATAATTATCAAACAATAGAAACGTTCACTGAGTTCAATTAACAAAATTAATAGTTTTACAGATAGTATGATAATTCTTATCGCAATATTCAAATTTCAAATTACTTTCAACAATTTTTAATCTTTCAGTGCACCATCCTGATACTTTGCTTTTAAATTTGATTAATAATGAATGTTGAGTTGAAGATAGTGACATTTGTTTATCCCTGTTATAATTAATGGTTAATCCTTATTATTGCTATTAAAAAATGCCAATTATATAATCAAAACTAAATTTTAAATTAAATATTATTTAATTTAATTTATTTGATTAACAAAAAGATAAAAACTTAAAAAATGTTCGTTCATCATTGCATTTGTACAAATGCATTAAGAAAATTCTTGACTCAGCATTTCTGTATAGATACCACATTAGTACTAGCGGCTTTATAAAGTTATAAAGTTAAATAATAGAACTAACTCTACGTATAATGCAAGAATGAACTGAAATTCTTTAAATCCATGTTCTATATGTTTCTCAACACTATGATACTACTCTTAAACAAAAATTACAATAAGTGTCTTAAAGACTTTCACTTTGTGTTTAGTATATATTTTAATTGTTTTATAAGACAC